>CAJHNH020004112.1:0-16734 GCA_905116865.2 Candidula unifasciata | reverse complement strand
AAGACTGTTCGTTAAAGGCTGCGTGAGTTTGTGTACGAAAGCGGTTCAATTAGACATCGACTGGACTATTCTGTTTGTCGTAAGTTGTAATACGTCAATAAAGTAATGTCTCGTAAGCTCACATCGGTGTCGGCTTGTGCCAGGTGTGTAACGTGAAGCGTGTCAGAATATCATCCACCACACACGCATGAACACCGCCTAGACAACGAGTAGAAATACAAACCCATTCATTACAGTGTTTCAAATTTGTATAGGTTATTGTAGCGGAATTAGCTAGAACAGGACAACAACGATAAGGGCTCCAGTTACTGTAAATGTTATAAAGTGACTCTTAGAAGTGCAAATAAATCTACGCTATCAAAACATACAGATTATATTAGGCATATAGGAAATTTTGAGACTGCTAAAGCGAGTATAAATATAATTTTGTTTTGTTTTATTTCGTTTAACCTGTTCAGAAAGAGAAGAATAATGTAATTTTGCATGGGCAAGCGGAAAGAGAAGGTGATAATTTTTTCTATTTCTTCTTCTTTGCGTTCTGTTTCGTATGCTCAGATCAGACAGTCAGGTTGGTTGCCTCTATAAACTCGCATGTCAGCTGCAGATCCTGCAAGGTTCCCCATAGCTTGATGACAGCCAATCAGGCTTCAGGAGATACAGAAGCACTGATGATCAAACATCTTATCTCACACAGAAAATTGAAGATGCTTTCCAGAAAAAATACAAATTGCTAGCTACTTTCTTTGACCTGACCAAAGCCTTCGTTAAGGTCTGGAAGAAAGGACTCTTGTTAAAACTAGCACACTGTGGGATAAAAGGGTATATGTTTGCCTGGATTAGAGACTTCCTCTACAGACGCTGTGCGAGAGTCAGGCTGGAAGATCACAAGAGCAAGCTGGTCAGGTTACAAAAAGGTGTCCCTAGGGAGGTGTTATATCTCCTACCCTGTTTATTCTTTTCATCAATGACCTCCTAAAACAGTTCACGGCTCACATTCTTATTGAAGACACCCAAAGGAAAGCTACCATGAGGCTCAGACTTATAAAGAAACTTACTGGAACAAGCTGGGGTGCAGATACCAACACTGTACGACAAGTATACACTGGATACGTACGACCAAAACTGGAGTATGGCATGGGAGCATACTCCACTGCAGCCAAAACAAACCTACACAAACTGGATATAATACAGAACACTGGTCTCAGAATCATCACTGGAGGGATGAGAGGCACACCAATTATTGAGCTGAAAGCAACTTGTGGCCTCCAGAGCTTGAGCCTTCGAAGGGAAGAAAAGGTGCTTACCCTAACAGAAAAATTTAAACGCATGAACAACAACCACATGCACAGAATAGCAAATAACTTAACAAAAAACCGACTGAAAAGACAAAGCTTTCACCATCTATCATAATTGTACTACAAAAAAAAGTGACATCCTATCTAAAGATCCTTCAACATGGGAAATGGTCCAGGCATACAGCATAGACCTACAGCCTAACTACACAGTCACAACAACAATTCCAGGCATAGACAAAAAGGCTGAAGAATGTGACCTAGTACTGCGTGCAAAGACCCTTGACCATGACTGCAACTGTTATCCAAAAACCGAATGGACACACGTATACACCGATGGATCGTTGGAGGGAGCAGACGAAAATGGAGGAGCTGGATCGGTCATCATGCTACAAGATGGGACCACAGTAGAAGTGGCATGCGCCTCCGGAAGACTATCAACAAACTTCAGAGCAGAGCAGCAAGCAGTTATTGATTCAGCCAAAGTGCTCAAGGAAAGAAAAATTAAAAAGAGCAAAATTGTTTTCCTTTGTGACCAGGAAATGAACTAGCAGACAAACTTGCAAAAATGGAACAAATAAGAAACAACACGCCCATCCATTGTCAGTACCAGAAATCAAAACACTTATCAAAAGAAAATACCAGGGATTGTGGAGAGAACAAACTAACAGTAAACATCCACAAGACCCCATCAGCAGACTCAACAGAAAGCAACATACAACAATTTTACGTCTACGAACTGGACATTGCAGGCTCAACTACCACATGCATAAAATAAAGATTGTGCAGTCCTCACAGTGTGCCAATCAGACAGGACCACAAACACCTCATCACAGAGACCTGCCCACTCTACCTACAACGTCGAAAAGACACCTGGCCTCAAGAACAAAGTGTGCAGAGCAAGGTGATATTTGAAACTAGCGAAAAAAACACAGATCTTATATATTATAATCTTCTTCTTCTTTGCGTTCACCAGCTGTAAACTCCGGTGGAAAGTCCTGGTTGTTCATCCACTTCTGGACTGCAGTCCTGTTCCAGAACCTGAGTGTTGCGTGTGCATCCGTTTTACAGATCTGACTTATTTGTTTGCAGACAGCTGGTTCCTTGCCTCTCAGGCAGATGCACTCCGACTTCGAAGGATGCTCCCAATTAGTCGACTCTTACGACATGCTTTTGAGTAGGCAATGGATCTATTCTTGTTTTCCCTATAATAGGGCCCAGGAACCCACACGGGGAGAATATTTTAATAAAAGTGAGTATATGTTCAGTTTTAAAAAAAAAAAACTAATAAATACTGTTTTACTATTCTGGGCTTTTTTTTTTCCTTCCATATCCTGGGTTGTTTGTCAGTCCCATCTTGGGTTATGACAAAAATCCTATTGGCAGCCCTGTTTGGCTAGCTTAATAGTTTTTAGTTTTTCAGTGGCGAACAATTTAGCCCAAATTTGTATCTCTTTGTGGTAGCATGTCTGGCGTGGCCTAGGTTCTGGGGTTGCTCCTAACATGATGTTTTATGTGTCTTGTGAGGTGGTATGCTAGCTCTAAGAAGGGCTCTTAGTTTTTCTGCCTTGAGCGGTTTCTGTGGCTTGCTGCCTCTCCTGGGGTCTGATGCTTGCCGAGGACGCATCAATCCTACATGGTGTGTCTAGTGCTTGCCGTGTCTCCAGGGGCCTGGCGCTGGCCGAGGGCGCATCACTCCTACACGGTGTGTCTCTGGTGTGTCTAGTGCTGGCTGTATCGGTGTTCAACCCTTAAAAGGGCTAGTGGTTGGCTGTCAGCTTAGTGTAATTCCTGTCGCCTGGCTCATAGTTCGCCAGCTTGAAGACTAGGATTTGACTGCGATTAATGGCTCTTATACTATGCATTGCCTGTGCTCCTCGTCCTCTTGTTTCTTCCTAAGTGCCCTGGCTTCGTCATCCTCGATGTTTACTTCATAGTCCCTTTCTGTGTCATGGGCGATGTCGGTTTCGGTACTTTGGTCTGTACATTTAATGGGTTCTGTCAGCTGTGCCTTGTGTTTCATAACTTTTGCTACAGATGCTGTGCACTTGTCAACTTTGTGTTTCTGGGCTGTCTCTTCTGTAGCTGTACTTTTTTTTTCAGCCTTGCTGACATTCGGTTTCTTGGCTGCTTTGCTGGTTGACTCTCTTTCTTTTTGTAGCATGTCTCTTTTTCTTTTGGCTGCTTCTGCTTTCGTTTTTTGCCCGCACTAGCTGGGCGACTTCTCTGTATGCGGACTCACGTGCTTCTTTCATCTCTGTCAGCTCTTTCTCTCTCTCCTCTCTTTTTTCCTGTCGGCATATTTCTTCCTCTGCCTGGGTTGCTCTGAGTTTGTAGATAACATATTTCATCTCGCCGATCTGGCCTTGCCTTTCTCTTAGCATCTTGGTTGAGCTGTCTTGGCTTTCCTAGGTAGTTAAGGTTGGTTTTTATTTTGTGATGATTTTAATGTGCCAGTCTTCCTATGTGTCTCGTATCTCTGTCACGCTTCATGGTAGTGTTAAGGTACATTGTGCAACTTATGCTGTCCTTTGGCCCACAAGCACCTCCACTAGCTAGTCGACTCAACGACATGATACTCTTACTGAACATCCGCAACTAACTATGTGTCGTGCCAGCAACCTAATTTATTCAGTTGTCTACTTTGTTGTATAAAAGTCTTAGCACCATATGCCACTGGGACTCATATACCCTACCTCTAGCTAGCTAGTACGACAACTTGGCCTCTCACTGAATGACAGCTGCCTAACACTGCTCTAGGAAGCTCTTTCCTCGTCATAATTTATCATTTCCCCCTACATATACAACCCCAGTACCCTTAGTAACCCATGAAACTAGCAGACACGACAGCTTGACCCCCTTCACTGAGTCGCCGACAACTAAAATTGTTCTATGAAACATGCCCATTTGCCATAAGTTTTCATTTTTACTACAACTTAAACCCTCACTGACTGACCGGCACTGAACCCTACGGTGCGACATCCGATATATTGCTATATGTTTTCGTTTTAACTCCATATAAAGCCATATCACTATATGCCCAGGAGGTCCTGAAGACCCTTGCCCCCTTATTACATATTTATAGAGGACTGCTATCGCCTCCTAGTTATTTACTACCATAACCACAGCTCATCAGCTAACAGATGACACCGGACATATGGTGGTATTATTTAAAGCGGAAAGGACAAATCGATACCTCTGGATTCTATAGTACTAGACAAATTACTGATTTTGTTGTCGCAAGCTGGCAAATTTTGCGGAATGGTGTTATATGAGGGTGACTTGTCTGCTTGCTGTCCAGTCAAGTGACTAAGTGCTATTTTCAGATCAGTAATGTAGATCCCTCGTAGCTCGGATCAAGTGATTCGGGGTCAAGGGTCATCTCATGATGCCTGTGTGTCCGTGAGGGAGTGTGATAGGCTAGAGAACGACAAAGACTGCTGTTCAGCAGCTTATCAGTTTTGGTTCCATTGGCCGACACCTTGATGACTCTGGTTTTAAAATGGGGAAAAGTCTGGCCACTAGGTATAACAAGGCTAACTCATTCAGTATTTGTCTATTTGACTTCCGGACGGACCCTGTGAAGACCTACCTAGCTGTTGTGGCTTTGCACACTGGGCTAGCCAGCATGGGTATGGGCGACCGCAGGGGAAGACCGGCTGTCAAGCTGGTTTCGAGGCAGGGGTATATTTCCATATGTAGTCCTGAACTAGTAGTCTCTAGTAGTTATACTGTGTAATAAGTCGGGGTGTATTTTCGCTAGGATGGCAGGATTGCTAGGTCATGGAGCAGATTTGTCGCTGGCTCTTTTCACAACTTGTTCGACCCCAGGAAGGGAAGCAACGGTTTTAAACATTTTTCTTCGGCAAGTCAGATCATGGTAATCGCTTGCCTGTTATTTAGACAGCCATTAGTTGTCCGATCGGAGTACATGCTCAGTAGATGGGACTCCAACTTCTCTTTACCGACAACCAAAGTCCAAGTCTTTGATTGCAAACTGGTTCGTCTTCTTTTCCGACAGGAACGCTCAGCATAACAGAGGGCACTGTATCTGTTCTTTAGGTGCATCCTCTCCCGTTAGTTGCCTGTAGAGTCTTTGAACCGTGACACCCGGGTGCGTCTTCTCGACTGTCCCGAACTCGCAGGCATAGTGAGTATAAATTATGTCACCGAACTGTGTTGAATTTGTGTGTGTGTGTGGTTTAAATCCACCATCAATAACCTTACATTAACAACCATTTAGCCATGGACCACGACACCTTATCACTTGCGGGTGGAAAATTCATCTGCAATTTGTCAGAGATCCCTGTGTGCCTCCGTGATGGACATGTTGAGTCTCTCTAGGCGGGTGGGGTGAACCCTGCCTGTCATCCCCCAACGTCTCATCTCTACCGAACTAGCTTTGCACCGAACCGTAACATCTAATTTTTTCCTTCTTCCATGAGTACAGTCAACCCGGTCGTTTGGCTTAAATCATGTTCGTGGTATCAAAACGGTGGTATCACTCGAAGTGTGTCCTTCCTGCCCCTCCCCCTTGAAGGACTAACAGTTCAAGACGTTTGGGGCATTCCATTCGAACAGGGACTAGTCAAGAATAAAAATATAAACAATTGTAAGGTGTTATTATCCAGCTTTTTCTTGATGAAAGAAGTTACAAAAGATAGAAACAAAGGTATCAGATGGTCACTTACCTCGGACTTTAGTACCTGGTGCAAGTGGGGGAAAAAAAGGGGGGGGGGGAGGGCTGGTGTGCACAAGTATAAAAACTCCTGTCTAACTGAACCACTGCTGCAACTACAACTTGTACTAATAATATTACTGCTTTTTTTTACTATCACTTGCACCATTGCTGCTGCTGCTATTACAATCAAGGCTACGCCGCGCCCAATGAAACTGACTAGGACGTTATGTTAGCCTGGTCAACAAATGCTCAAAGAAGTCAGATGTGTCGGTCTATAGGTGCAAATGTCACAGCTCTGCTGTAAACAGCACAACGCAGTTACGTCACTCTGACGAACAAAAGGAACAGTTTTTTTTTTGGCTGAACAAGATATCCTGGACTGGTTGCTGTCAGATTCACACAAGAAAAAATGGCTATTTGAGTCACTGAGTATCAATCTTTCAGGTGCAGTCCAGGAAAGGAAACATACAATCTATAGTCAACATGACAAAAAAAGGCATGGCCTTGGAACTGAATCTAAATTAAAGAATCAACAGTGTGCCGTTTGTACAAAGAAAACATAGTGCCATCTACACAGCAGAGGCTGTCTGCAATGTCTCCATTGATAACTAGGAATTTTAACTGACAAGAACTGTTTCTTCCACAGTGTGACTCTTGTACTACTATCTGAAAGCTATTGGAAGAGTCTTTTACTTGAATACCCACTGCAAAACCCTTGTAATCACTATGTATATTCCAGGGCTCTATTCTATGGGGAAAAGGACCCACTGACCTAAAACAAGCGCCCGTCTCTCTAGCATAGATGGCTAAACCGGATTGCACGGTGAGCGGGTGACGAGCCCCCTGTGGTCTGGGTTCAATCCCGGGGGTGGGCATGAAAGCCAAATTTCTCCCAGATTTACGGTATCTAAAATGGAATCAAGGCCGAAAGGTTGCGATATCCATAATACCGAGCCTAAGGGTTAAAAACTAATGGCTTCTGGATACTAAAACAAACAAACCTAAAACAATCATGTCATTAAAGACATTGTGGCTAATTAGGGGGTTTTCCTTTATGTTGGTGTGACTCTTTAAGACAGGTAAGGGGAGAGAAGCATCATAAAAATCAGATTTGGAAGGTTTCTCTATGTATTGTCTTACATTGTTTCAGACTGCTAGCATAATTAGAACATACACAACACACACCACATTTGTTAAGTTTCTCTTCTGGTGTGTTCTGTTATGATGGTTCAGATTTCAGTTTACAGCAAAACAAACACAAAAATTGTAAGATTTCTCTCCTGTATGAATCCCTTTATGGCAGACAGACTGCCAGCTTCAGTCTGATCACTGGCTACTAATACTTACCTGGCACAGGTTGCCTTATCCAGTTTCGTCCTTCTTAGGACGAAATTTTTTGTCATCTGAAACACCACCCTGGCTTTTGCCAGGGGCCGCAATATAGGCAGGCCATAAATATGCGGTTTCTGGGACCTCTCCACGGCGATCCTCATCTGCATGGTGGCACTCTGTGTCATCGGGTATTTGTCGCTTGTGTGATGTCCTGGTGGGGTGGAAAGTCAGTCAGTCAGTCATCACTGGCACCGGGGCCAAGGTAAAAAATATGATAGACCTAACTGGTTCTGCACAGCTTGTTGGAATACTGATGCATAATAAGGCAGACGTGGTTAGTGCCTTGTGGGAGAGCTTGTACAGTTCTGTTTGTTATATGGTGAAGCTCGCTGATATACTTTTCATTTGGTTTTATATCTTTCCTTAATAAGCACCCCACATATCACATTTGTAAGGTATTTTCTCCTGTAGCTCTTTTTATAAAATGAAATACAATGCATCATATTTGTTAAGCTTTTCTCTTGTGTGAGTTCTCATATGATAGATCAGCTAGCCATATCTAGTAACAATAATTTTTTTTTTTCAAAACCACACATAGATCACATTTACAAGGATTTTCTCCTGTAATTGTTCTCTTATAACAGTGTGCTAGATTTAGTTTAAAAAAGTATCACATACATAACATTTGTAAGGTGTCTCTCCTGTGTTTTCTCATTTGATAGCTCAGACTGAAAGAATAAGCAAAATAAGCAACACAAAAATCACATTTTTAAGGTTTCTCTCCTACGTGTTTTCTCTTATAATGTTTCAGATTGCCAGAATTTAGCGCACACACACATCACACACAAAAGAGTATCATTATATATCACACTTGAAAGGTGTCCCTCAAGTATGTTTTTCTTTTATGCGACAGATAAGACTGCCAGAATGAGCAAAAGAAGCACCACAAACATCATCATCTGTAAGGCTTCTCTCTGTGTGTTTTCTCTTTGTCTGATCCACAGACTGCCACACTGAGTAAAAGAAAGAACCACAAACACACACATGAAAGGTTCTTTCTCCTGTGTGTTCTCCTTATGACAGTTCAGCTCACCAGATGTAGTAAAAGAACAGCACTACCACACATCACATTTGTAAGGTTTCTTTCCTGTATGTTTTCTTGTTATGATAGCTCAGAGAATGCCAGACTTAGCAAAAGAAAGCACCACACAACAATCACACTTTGTGAGGGATTTCTCCTGTGTGTTTTCTCTTTATGGTTTTTTCAGAGTGTCAGATGTAATAAAGAAGCATCACACACATCACATTTAAAAAAGGTTTCATCTCCTCGATGTTTTTCTCTTATGATAGACTCAGACTGCCAGAATTAGCAAGCAGCATTCACCACAAACCTCACACTTGTAAGGGATTTCTCCTGTGTGTTTTCTTCTTATGGCCGTTTTCAGCAGTGTCAGATGTAATAAAAAGAGAGCACCACACTACCATTTAAAGGTTTTTTTCTCCTGTATTTGTTTCTTTTATGATTATTCAGCACAAAACATGTTTAGTTAAAGAAGCATCACAAACATCACACTTTGTATGTTTCTCTCTCTGTGTGTGTTCTCCTGTGATGAACTACTGCCAGAATGAGCAAATGAAGCACACACTCACACATTTGTAAGGTTTTTTCTCGCTGTATGTGTTCTCGTATGACAGCTTAGGCTTGCAGACTCAGCAAACAAAGCACCACAAACATCACATTTGTAGGTTTCGCTCCTGTGTGTTTTTCCCTCTATGCTTGCTGTTGAATTTTAGACTGAGCAAAGAAGCACTACCTATATCACTTTTAAGTTTCTCTCCTGTATGTTTTCTCTTGAATGAATTGCTAGATTGCCAGACTGAGAAAAAGAAGCCCAACCTCTTCACTTTGAAAGGTTTCCCCCTCCTGTGTTTTTCGTTTCTGATTGCTTAGACCCCCAAACTGACCCAAAAGAATCCCAAACAAAAAATCACTTGAAAGGGTTTTTTCCTCCTGTGTGAGTTCTTTTTATGGGGGGGTTCAGCCTTTCACCAGATTTTTAAAAGAAGCTTCCCCCAAATCACATTTGAAAGGTTTTTCCCCCTTGTGTTTTTTTTCTTTTTATGGACTAGACCCCTAACCAGCTAAAAAAGGGTAAAACAAACATCCATTTGTGGTTTCCCCCTGTGTTTTGTTTTTTTAATGATTGTTTAAATTTTGCCAGCTGAGCAAAAGAAACACCAAAAACATAAATTTTTAAAAGGTTTCACTCCTGTGTGTGTTCTATTATGATGGTCAACTGCCAGAATGAGGCAAAAAAGCACCACAAACATCACATTTGAAAGGGTTTTTTTCTCCTGGGGTGGTTCTCTTTTTTTTGGGCCTTAATTGCAAATGAGAAAAAGAGGCATAAACACACATCACTTTTAAAAAGGGTCTTTCTCCTGTGTGTTTTTTCCTATGACGGTTAAGCTTACAAAAATGAAAAAAGAAGACACTACAAACTCCTTTTTGAAATTTTATCAACATCTTAAATAAAAGCATCCCCTTTGATTTTTTGCAAGAGGTTCTTGTTCCTGATTTTCTGGCCACACTGAATCTTGGATCATATCCCCCCAAAGTGTAGCTGTTTTGTTTTTTTGTAAAATCACTACTGCAAATGTCCCCCTAAAATCATCAGGAAACCCTCAAAAAAAACCCCCCTTTCCCTTTAAACCCCTGTTTCCTCCATATGAAAATGCAAATTCTCATTTTTTTAAAAATGAGCTTTCAATTATTTCAACCCCGAAAACCCAAACAACTCTGAAAAAAATGTTTCCCTTTTTTAAAAGACACTTGACAACTACTCTCAACTGTTCCTGGATCCATGGTTCTGTTTTCCCCGTAAACCTTGAATGTCATTAGAACTTGAGGGCTAACACTGTTCCAAAACCAAGGCTCTTTTCCCCCCACGATCATTTTGAAAAGTCCCCTTGGGTTTTTTAAGCTTTAAGTCTTTTTCAAGTGCTTTTCTTGTTTTTTAATGCTCTTGTTTGATGATGGGTGGATAAATTTAGAACTTGAATTTTTTGTCTGAAAAGGGAAAAATTAATCACTTAGTGACAAAACAAGAAACAAGTGAATTAAGGGGTTTTAACTCCAACTATAATTTGAGAAAAACCCCGATTTTAAATTTACGCATGTAGGCATCTTTTTTTAAAAAGAAAATTTAAAAAATACACCCCTTTCCCGACCCCACAGTGGTAATTTTTTTGGACATCAAGTCCTAGAGGGGCTCATGCAGAAAATTTGGGTTTTGAAAGAAAAAAAAACCCCTTTTTTTCTTTTGGGTTTTTCCAACAATATTCATAAAACAAAAGGTACCATATAGGAAATCTTGAGGGAAAAACCTAAATAATTTTATTTTAAAGAAAAATGTTTCAAAGGATTCTGACTGAATTAAGTTGTTTTTACTATTTTTGCATACCATTGTGTGGGAGGGAGTGTGAACGTTAAAGAAAAAATTTATCCATCTTGTATAGGTCCTTCAAAGGTTTCCCCACACTTGCCCCTGCCCACTTTTTCTCTTTTAGGCCAAGTGTCCCTTTTAGAAATTTAGGGAGAGGGGGGGCCCGGTCTTTCAAATGTCTCAGGTGTTTGGGGGTCCTGTTTGACGGCACACTGTGGGGGCTGTAAAAATCTTTATTTTTTTGTTGTGGTTTGGGTTTTTCTTTTCATTTTCCTGTTTTTTAGACAGAAAAATGTTGTAAAGTTGCTTTTTTGTTGAGTCCCGTTTTTAAAAGGGGGTTTTTTGGATATTTTCTGTTGTCTTTTCTATCCACAATTCTTTGATTAAATGTTCTTTATTTCGGTATGACATGGGAATGGGGTTTTTTTTTTTTTTTTTTTGTTTTTTTTTCTTTGCTTTATTTTTTGCAAGTCTCCCCTGCTAACCCCATTTCCGGTATGCCACAAATAAGCCATTTCCAATGGAGAATTATTTGATTGTTTTCGGTTGGGCTGTTTTACTGGGGGGTCGTTCTCTCCATTTGTCTCGCTAAACCCCTCGGGTTGCCTGGAGGACTGACACTCATCCAAAAAAAAATTTTTTGCGGGGTTTTTTTAATTTTTTTTCCCTCTAGCCTTGGGCTAAATCAATAATTCTTGCTGCTCTTTTTTGGGAATTTTGTTGAAATCTTCCGGGGGGCGCTTTCCCTTTTTCCGTTGCCCCCATTTTGCAGCATGAAACTGATCCGCCCCCTTTTTTTTTTTCCTTTTCCCTCAAAGGGAATCCATCGGGTATTTTTGGGTTTTCCATTTGCAAAAACAGTTGTAGAAAATGTTCAGAGTTTTTTGCATCGGTACTTTTCACATTTTTTCCCAACCCTTTTTGTCTTTTCCCCTGGAATTGTTTTTGTAACTTTTAAGTAATCTGCAGGTTTATCTTTATCCGGGATCTTTTTCCCAGGGTCAAAGGGTCTTTAAAAAGGGTTGTCCAGTTTTTTTTTTTTTGTATACAATCTTGATAAAATTCTGGTCAGCCCTTTGGGTTTTTTAAAAAATCATCCCAATTTGTTTTGAAAAATGTTCAAATAATTTAAAAAAATGTCTAATTTGATTTTTAAATGCCCGGGTTGGTTAAAAAACATCCGTTTAGGGTAAAATGGTACGGGCCCAAATTAATATGCTTGTTCACAATTCCCTCCCAAAGATATTGACCAAAAACCAAAAATAGGATGTGGTGAAATTTTAACTTTTTCTTTTTAAAACTGTGAAACTTCCCTTTCTGTTTAAAAGGAAAAATAGGCCCGGTTCCTTTTTTTTAAAAATTCTTGGGGGATTATCACCTGGGGTTTTTGTGTTGGGAAAAAAATCTTTAAAAAAAAACAAAAAAAACGGGAATATTATTTCCCTTTTTTTTTTTCCCCCTTTACCTGTATCCGGGATCAACTTCTTTTTTTCCCCTCTTTAAAAATATGGTATTTTTCAAATCCATATTATAAAAAATTTGGGTTTCTGATGTTGGGGAATCTTGTGCAAGCTGTAAACATCGGGATGTTCTTGATAAATTTAGGCAGTTCTTGTTCTATCTTGACCTCTGATGTTTTTTATTCTCCATTTTTCCCAAAAAAACCCCGGAATTTAATTTTTTCTCTGAAAAGTTTTGTTTACCACAATTTTAAAAACGGTCAGGGGGGAAAGTAGTTGAAATTTATAAAAATTTGCAAAAATGAATAAATTTTAAAAAAAAACTTTTTTGTTTTTAAATATCAAAATTTATTTGGGGGTAAAATTCCCAAGTCACTTAAAAATTATTTTTTGGGATTGAAATCATAATCTCTAGTGATGCAAAATTTTTGTTTGTATAGGTCATTCTTAAATTATTAAAAACTTTTTTTTTAGGGGGCGTCATTCAATCCCACAGTCATTTCTGCTATATTAAATCCCTCCCTCTGTTTCTTTCGGGGACCCAAGTCCTGAAAAAAAAATTTTTGTTTCAGACAGCTTTCCCCTGGGAAATCTTAAATTTATTATTATTTGGGGCAACTTGTCCCATCCATCTCCCATAAAAAAAATTTGCTAAATTTCGGGGGCTTTTGTTCTCCATTTTTGCCCTTCCCCCCCATTTTTCTTCATTTAAACCCTTTTGAAGATAAAATTTATCCCCAAAAAGGGGCCTTTTTTTAACCTGAATGTTTTTCCTCACCTACATTTTTTCTTTTTTTAGTTTCCCGCTTTAAACGTGATGACCAAATGATCAAAACATTTTTAAAAAGCTCAAAAACGGGAAAGAGGGGGTTAAAGGGGTAATTGTTTTCAAAAACCCGACATAACAAATTCAGGGATTCTCATACCCCCTCCATCCCCATTTTAAACCCCGCCAGATACAATACCAAGGGGTCCCAAAGTTCGTCTTTTTATTCGGATTGTTTTTTTCCCGCTAAGTATCAGTAAAAACCCCCCCTTTTTTCCCCTTGCGGGCATACTCTAATCGGGTTTTTTCTTTTTAAATTGTACAAATGCTTTAATTAGCCTCTTACAATTCTGCTTTATAAAGCCCCAATATTTTAAAGTTGTGCAGAGACGCCATTTGTTCGCAGATTAATTTCCCAAACCCCGGGAATATTTCCAAAAAGGCCCGGGTAATGCTCTTCACTTTGATCCCCAAAACCAAGCATCCCACTCTGCCAAAAAAACAAATTTAAACCCCACCCGGGGGTGAAAATCTATTTTTCTTTGTCCATTAAAAAATGAGAAAATTAGAATACTAATAAACGGTGGGGCAGTTGGATCTTTGGGGGAAAGGGAACCTATTTTTTTCAGTCGTCAGACAAATTGAAAGAAAACGAGATGGGGGTTGGGGATAAACTTTTTGTTGCCTCAGGTATTTTGATCAAATTTTTCTAAATTTTTTTAAAATAAAGCAAGGTTACCCGAATTTGGGCCTTTCATGGGGAAAAAATAAATCCAACAACCCCTTTAAACTCAAGTTTTAAAATAAAAATTCAAGCTGAGTTTATTCATTTTTAAAAGCAAAATTATTTTTTGAATTGGGAAACCAAGGAAAATTTTCTTTTTTTACCCTTTTTCAGAAAATGGTTTCAACTTAACTTTTCTTGTTTCTGGCATATACTTTGGCAATTTTATAAAAATGTTCAGTACTGAACGTAACAGAAAAGGGGGTTTTTTTTAGAAAATTAAATAAAAAAAAAACTGAAACTCCTCTAATTTTATTTAGTAAAATTTTATATACTGAAATATAATTTTTAATCCATAATCTCGATAGAGGTTTAGAAAACGGTAAAATTTTAAAAAATCGTAAAGTCAATTCTTCTAAAAAATTCTAATTTTAATACGGAAAAAAATTCCCAAAAATTGAATGGAAAAAGACAAAATTGGGTGGGGCATGTTCAAACAGAAAACTGGCTTCAAATGAAATAAATTTTAGGGTTTTTAAAAACCCCACATGTTGCATGCAGGGCAAGCAATCTATCTAACAGATTACCTTTTTAAAAGGGCCTGATGTTATACAAACCCAATTAACTAAAAAAAATTTCCAATAAATTTATAATATTCCCTTTGGAGATGACACTGGGCCGGGAAAAATCGGGCCCCACCCAAATACCGACAGTTGACCCATGTAATGAAGGGCCCTTTAAAATTGGCTGGCATTTTTTTTTACCCGCCCCTCAATTTCTTTTCACATTGCTTCACCTGTGGGATGTTCATTGAAAGGCTTTCGAGAAAGTTTTTATGTGTTTTTTTAATTTACATCCCAATTTTTTACCTGTGCCCCCAATGGCGAAAAGGCTGTTGCTCCAGCAACTAAAAAAATAGCTGGGGGCGGAAAAGAGGGAGACCCTGTGCAAAAAGTTTTCCTCTAAGGGCCCTTTCTTGCCAAAAAACAAGTGTTAGGGGTTATTTCAAAAAATTCATCCTTAAAAATTCCAAATTTTTGGTTGGGGGTGTTTTTTCCCGGTTTTTAAAAAAAAATTTCCCCTTTCATAAATTTTTGCAAACCCAAAAATTTAAAATTTTAAAAAATTTTTAAATTTCAATCGATTCATAAATTCTGTTAGCTCATTCAATTTTCCCATAGGAATTAAAAAAAAAAAGGGTTTTTTTTTTTATAGGGGAAATTTAACCCTTTTTAATTTTTTATTTGTGTGTTTAAAACCGGGGAAATCCCCCCCTGAAGGGTTCCTATTTTTTGGCACTGGGAAAATCCAAAAAACTCCCATCTCCAGATGGTTAAAAAACATTATGCTTTAATAATTATCCCCGTTAGGGTTTGCTAGGTGTATACTTTAAAAATGCATGCCCTTTTTTTGATAATTCTGTTTTGTTATGGTGATGTTTTCCTAAATTTTTAAAAAAAACTTTTTATCTTGTCATTTTGTGTAATCGACCAAAAATTTTTTTATTCATTAAAATGTTCAAAGGTTAAGTCGGGGGGATCGACTCCATTGACAGTGATTGGTTTTATCTGGCTCTGTCGTCTCGCAATAAAAAACTATACCCCAAAGGAAACCCAAGGTGCCGCCAAGCTGATTTAAAACTGTACCCAAAACCAGCCTAGGGGTTCCATAAACCTTTGAAACCTTGCTCGAACAACGCACTTAGAATAAACCCACCTGCACCACAACCCTTTCAGATGTGAGGCTAGGGGTTTTTCCACTTTGCCACGCTTCCAATATTTTTGCAACCAATCCCACTCCACTTCTTATTTTTTAACGTAAAAACACTTTCCTTTTTTTCCCATTACTTTTTTTCCCCTTTTTTTTTTTTTTGCAATGACACTTTTCTTCATATTTGTCCCCCTTTTCTTAATCAGTGAAACTAAATATTTATTTACTTGTTTGATAAAAAAAGATAACGGTTTCCCCCTTTTGAATCAACCCCCAAAATTGGCGGCTTTAATATGGGGGTGTTCGAAGAGAGCTAAATTTGCTTTTTATTTGCAAAAAAATATATAAAAAAAATACCCGAATGCGGGCTTCTATTAAAATATGTGGGGGGCCCCGGGATAACGAAACAAATCTCTGAAATTATTTCCCGCCTGCTTCTTGAGTGTGCCTCACGCCGAGCGCATCCCCCGCGCGCAGATGGGAACTAAACTAGATGGGGTGGACCACTGCGGCAGCTCCGCATCTCCTGCAACTTCCCCCAATTTTTTACTCGTGAGTCCCGGGCACCTGTTTGCCCCCCATCCGTGCGCGGTTTTGGGCACGGGGTACGCTCGGCAAAGATTTAACGGGTTTTTGGGGAATGCCGAAATCGACTCTCCGCTGCTAAATCCTCCAATCAGAAGAACACAGTATATTGCTAATCCTTTCATCGTCTGTTAAAGCTCAAATGGTCACGGTCGCTAATATCGTTGCTGTATCGCTGCAGAAAAAGCTCAAAATATCGTCTGCTCTACTATCGTCTGCGAAAACTGTTGGTATTTATCGTCTGACTACTACCGTGTGCAAGTTCATTTTCAATAATCCCAGTTTTTTCCTTTGGGAGAAAATCCGTATTTTAATTCGCAACACCGTCTTGGTATTTTTTGATATTTTTTGGGCCCGAAAGTGGGGAGCCCTTTTGGGGTTTATTTAAAAAGGGGAAACCAAATCGCTCATTCCCCATTTTTGTTTTGCTCGTTTTGGGGTAAAAAATTTTTAAAAAAAGTTTCTTTGTATTGTGTTCGCTTTGAATTGTCGTATTTTTGGGCAACATTTCATAAGGTAAAATTGAGGGGGAAAAGGGCTATTCTTCCAAAAAGGTCCCAAAATTTTCGGGCCAAAGATCCTAAAGTCCTCAGTCCCTGTAAAATTTCTTTACCCCATTTTTTTTGATAGGGGAATTATATTATATATTTATATATATTTTATTATTATTTTATTTTATTATATTTTATGTTGGTGTGTGTTGTGTTGTGTTATATATTATGTGTGTTGGGATATTAT
>CAJHNH020004111.1:0-26243 GCA_905116865.2 Candidula unifasciata | reverse complement strand
GTCTCCAGGTATGCTGACTGCTTTAATTAGGCTGCCGCGGCGACTTCTTATCTCACAGTACCTTCTGCAAACCACCAAGTCGTCTTGTCCCTATCCGAAAGAAAAACACCATCCGGTAATTTCGTGCAGCAGGGAACCAGCCCTGAGCTTCATGAACTCAGGTGGGCCCACGTCCGAAAGCGTCTAGGAATAGTGGGCCGAAACGCTCGTTGACGATGATAATTTCTACTGACGACTGGTAGATCCCTGCTGTACTTGCTGCCTGTGAGTTTATTCCTAAAAGTGCACTGAAGCAAGAAAAAACTAATTCTGGGAGCTTTCAGAAAAAGGCTTTATGGTAACTACTTGATTGATTGATTCATTCATTGTCTGGTGTTGCCATTAAATGTCACATTGGGCTAGCAGTCTATTCCCCCATTCCGTGATATCCTATGCAATGCCTTTGATATTATGGCTGGAATCCAGTCCATCATCGGCGGCCTCTCTCAGCAGCGTTTATTTGAGGGTTTCTTTTGGGCGCCTTAGCTTCTGTATCCTTTTCTCCTTTGTTGTCTGTTTGGTGATTCTCTGTTTTGTGTCATCTCATGTTGTATCAAGTATAACGCCATCTTATTTGTCTTACGCATTTGATTTGTATTAGAGTATATGACTTGACAGGAGTCGCCGCGGCATAGCGGCTAGACGCTCGCGTCTGGGTTGGAAGGTCGTTGGTTCGCTCACTGGCGGAGCCCGACATTTTTCAGAAATGACCTTGACTTCCAGGTCGACCCAGTCTTGAGTGGATACCGGGTGCAGTCCCGGGAAGGAAAGGCGGCCGACGTGATGCTGACCCCATGACCCATCTTGTGCCGATTGGTCTATACAAATATAGGTCTTGCCCTATACGCCTAAGGGCGTGGAAAAGGGACCTTTACTTACTTTATATGTGATTTGACAGGTGCCAGTCTACCCCTCTCTGCTCCCACTTTCTGTGTCTTCCTCCCCCTCTCTCACTCTGTGTGTGTCGTGAGTGCGTACCTGCATAAGATTAATTGCAGTGGAGCTGATATACCATAGTAACTCAGCACAACACGATAGAAAGCTCAGTACTTTCATTTTAGCACACCGCAGTTTCTGCGGGATCCCCAGGAAAGTCCAAGATTCGTTAGGATTAGGGTTAGTCGGTATTAATTTAACACCCAAACATCCCTGTAATATTGCAGTTTCCGTGGAACTCCTAGATTTCCCCTGTTTGGGGTGAGCTAAATTTAAAGTACCAAAAAGCTCACCCGACGAAAAGGAAAAGTCTCGCACAATACAACAGAACGTGTCGACCAGATTCTTTATCAGCGGACAATAAACACATAGATACTCTCCACCCCCCCCCCCCCCACCTCGAAAAGTTAGAACATTCAGTTGTGTTTGTAGTGGCGTCTTTTCGCTCCGTTACAGTGTGGGCTGTGTTACCCTACAGCAAACAACCGGTGTGCCTAATTTACGAGAATGCAGCCGGTCGTCTTGTCATCTCCAACGGCTGGCAGCTGAAGGTCGAGGATAACGCGAAGAATGGGAAAGGAAACAGTGTGTCCTGAAGAAAACAAGATGTTTGGACGTGGCCTTGCCGAGAAGTAACATTGGGCCGCAGTCGTAGATGGTGTTAGTGGGCTGAGCAAAAAACTACCAGCGCCAGTCGGTTTTAGCAGACGTCGTTCTGTCTGTCTGATCCATCCATCAAATCATCCGTCTCTGTCTGTCTGTCCTTTCATTTTAGCTCACCCCAAACACGGAAATAACAGAATCCACTGAAAAGCCCAATTTTATAGGGGCGTTACGGTTTGAGATGAACACCAAATAGCGTGGGTTGGGCATGGAAATAATTGTGGCCTTTATGTTGCATATTTATAGATAAAAAGGTAAAATGTAAAGTCGGGAGATGTGAACCAGCGTCATTGCACACGGTTATAAACCATAAGTGCTCTGCCACCAGTACGGACAGCTGATTAGAATTGTCCGCCTGTATGGCCCTTCGCGCGTAACTCTGTAGCTACAGCGACGTTCCTCCATTTACCCCAGACACTGGTACCCATTTCCTAGAGGCTGGTGGAACCCCGGGAACCGCCCGGTTTCGAACACCGACCGTAGGCTGCAGCGAGTCGCAGCTGGATTTTAAAGCGAGCCTCTTATTGACTGCGCTAACGCGCCCCCCTAATATATACATTTTTTCCGATATTTATAGATGTTTCGGTACAGCGCCACCCCCCCCCCCCCCACTTGTTGCTATTAAACTGTGGTTGTTTCTACGTTTTTTTTTCTCTCCAGCAGTTAGTGCTTAGTTTAAATGTGTTTATAGATTGTTTACTTTCCAGTTTCTCTGTTTGTTTGTAGGTGTCTGATATGGGTTCATTGTCTACATGTCTGTCCTTCACACACGCACACATACACAGAAGGGGGTATGGACAAGAGAGAGAGAAAGTGACAGATATATATATATTATATATATATATATATATATAATATATATATATATATATATTATATATATTGAGAGAGAGAGAGAGAGAAAGAGAGAGAGAGAGATTATAGGCATTGGATTATAGACCCTCATCGAACTCACGCCCAGTCGACAGATCCTTTGCTATTGCAAGCAGCTTACCCCGTGCGCTCCCCATCTTTTAAATAAACTTCACTCTCTGGTGTTCTGGTTTTTTTTTTCCAGCTTTCATTTCTGTGCCTCTCTGCGTTGGTTCCAGTGCAGAGACGTTCTAGTTATATTATTCTCAGGTTTCTCCAACGTGTGTCCTATTCAGTTGTAGCGTCTTTTCTTCGGGTCCTAATCACTACAATTTGTTTAGCTAGTATTAGTGACTCTTTCAGACCATATAACTTTTTCTGCTCTGTACAGGCGCTGGTTAAGAGAGAGATGGAGAGAGAGGAGAGAGAGAGATGGAGAGAGAGAGAGAGAGAGAGTAATAAGTTGTAATTTCGTTAACTTCTTCCGTTTCCATCCCCGAAAAACCATCATTCCCAGATCGCCCTTGCATAAAATTTCCTGCATATATTTTTAAGACTAACCTGTGTTTTCATACGTGGAGCTGAAAGAACACATTTGTCAAGGTCTTCATGCGATGATGTGTACCTCTCATGAAAATTATGCACTGGACACAAGTAGGTCACGACAATCATAATTGGGTAATTTAAATGTAATATCTAAGTTTTCGTCGGCTCTGTGGCTAAGTCGATGCGAACGCTTTGTAATGCCGGGGTGCCGGATTCGATCCCAGTTGCGGATCATGCGCCTTGCGTTGGTTTCGACAGTGGTATCAGGGGGCTGACCGTCCACTAGGCAATTTCAAACTACTGGACGTAAATTTGCCTAGAGAAACCATAGAACAGCCGGGGGCTGCGAAGGTTGGTTCTGCAACGTCTTGTATAGACCCAACTAACCTTCATCTAAGTTTTCACTTGGCAACATTATATTATGTGAGGGGTTCATGGTAGCAGAGTGGCCAAACGCGGTTTTTGTTCCGGCGCGTGAGTGTTTAAAAATTGAAATCTCTATTTATCATTAGCATCTTTATGACCCTATAATACCGTTATGTCTGACTGACCTTCTGTCTGACTGAATGTGGGTGGCTGGCTGTGTCTATCTATGTCTTTCTTTGTGTGTGTGTGTGTGTGTCTGTCTGTCTGTCTATGTGCGTTCGTTCGTTCGTTCATTCATTCACAGAACACGTCTTGATACCCATATTAGGGTGTGTCTTATCTCCGAGCCCGGGTCCATTCCGTTCCCCTTCCCCTTCTTAGAGAGTGCTGCAACCTATGCAATATGCATTCTCTTTCTCGGAATGAAAACACGAAAGCAAAACAACGCAGAAAGCAAACAACAGAGCGGGACACACCCGTAAACTTCAGTAAAGTCGACCAGCCCAACAAATTTGTGAATGAAAAGTGACCTGCTTTTTTGGGGGAGATTAACGTTATTTTAACCATCGATGCCTATTAGGTCTTCCCCCCATCCCCACTTAAACTCTCTCAGTATCAATTACGCCAACGATCTCTCGTCTTGGAGATTAAAAACATGTTCGGAATGTAAGTTATTATCTGGAAAAATATATGGCATAGTGAAAGGGGGCTACAAACTACAAGAAGGGATTGTCAGTCAGTCAAAGTGCACACACATACCTAGATTCCTGTTTGACGCAGTTGGTTTTAATGACAGTCGTTTTAAGGCCTATTTTGGAACTGGTCTATATTTGTATACAACCCTGAATGCCAGTTATGGCCACCGAAAATGTGCCTTCGCAGAAACCAGTGTTGATCTTAGCGTGGCATTCACCACGGGGTTTATTTATACATCGGTGTTGTCGTTCACAACGGATGACCGAACCAGTTATGTGATCTTGTCAAGAGAACTCGAGGACTGTCTTTTCACTTGTAGTGGCCCTGGCTGTGCCGCTTTGGTTGACTTACTTGTTTATTGTGAACAGAGAAATGTGTATCGAAAGTACAGATTAACTGAATGTTGAACATTTTCTGTTATTTACCATGCGACTTAAGCCAGGGGCCACTTGTTAGGGACGTAAGGATGTTATAGTCGAGACGTGTGTGGACAAAAAAATTTCAAAAATGAGAGAGAGAGAGAGAGAGAGAGAGAGAGAGAGAGAGAGAGAGAGAGAGAGAGAGAGAGAGAGAGAGAGAGAGAGAGCATTTTTGCCAGATGACGGATATTCTTAGCGATGTATCTTAATTAGTTGAGATAAGAAAAGGAGGGTTCTTAAGAGCGATGCCATTAACATAATTATCATCACCATCATTGTCTGGTTCCTTTTATTCTTATTTTCTCTACTGGAATTCCTTGCGGCTTCAGATCAGGAAGTGATTTCTGGAACGGGCCCTTTTGTTGGGTTCGTATAAAGTACTTTTCAGTGTCTTTGAAATTTCTGTGGTCCATATTCTGCGTGGTCGACCTCTGGATGTGTTACCCTTGTATATGTATAACATTGCTCTCTGTGGTGCACTGTCTGATGCCAATCTTGTTACATGGCCAAACCATTTCCTTTGTGGTCTGGTATTCAGTATTGGTTCTATGCCGACTCTCCTTCTGATATCATCGTTCCTAACTCGATCTTTCCTCGTTACACCGTGCATAGTAAGTAAACATTTCATTTCTGTCATGACTATTTTCCTTCTGAAGACAGTGTCCATGTTTGACATTGATTGGATAGCGTTGGTAAGAACATTTTGTGCCTTTATATGTCACATATGGTTTACAGTCTTCCTCAGTTCCGTTCTATCTTATGCAGTCTTTAAGATATCATGGATAGAATTAAGTCTGAAACCCTTGCCTTCTCTTATTCTCGTTCGTTTTACAATTTAAGAGTGAATAGAAGAATGCAAAGAGTATGATAGAAGCATGGGCATTTAGAGCTTGCTCTTCAGGCAGAACCTTTAAGGAAGCCAGCGGTGCCTTCTCCATGACCACCAGCAGCATGACGAAGGAGGTGATGGTGGTGACACAGGCTTTCGTATGGCTGGGAGCACATGACTATTCCCGTGTGTGTGTGCTGAGTGATTCTTAGGGTATGATCCGGCGGATCGAGGCAGGCTGGTTACGCAGACAGTGGCTTGAGTCATTGCAAAATACTCCTGTGTGTGCAGTTACTTTCATATGCATCCCAGGGCTGGGGGCGTTGTTGGTAATGAGAGCTGATAGACTGGCAGGTAGTGCATTAATTGAAGATGGCCGGTCCATGGATCACTCATACATGTCATTGCTCTTAGAGAGATAGGAAGTTCTGAGGATTTTGGAAGCAACGTGTCCACATCACTTCTAAGAATACGCGAATTGGGAGTAAAGATCGGCACAGCCAAGTACGAGAAGCACACTGGACGCACACGAAGTCTTGTTAACCAACATAGGACTGGTACTATTAACCGCACGACGCTGATGAAAATGTTGAGAGGGGAACCTGAGCGCCTATGGATGTGTCCGGAGTGCTGTGAAGATAATCTAACTCATAACTCATGATAGAATTATAGAAAAACAAAGGAGGTAGTCTTTCTCGAGACAGATGCATTTCGTAAACTGATTAGAACAGTGAGACCTAGTCAGTTGGTGTTGTTCGGACACTTTCTTCTAGACCAGTGACTCTCAATCTTTCTAATGCCGCGACCCTTTAATACAGTTTCCTCATGTTGGGGCGACCCCCAAATAATTTTTTTCTTCATAACGTCAGTGAATATGTTTATGTTTATTCGACGGATCAACATCATGGCACGCTGGTGTCACCCATAAGTGCTACATTCTACTTCTAACTCAAGCCGGAGTCTTAAGAATCTCAACACAGTGCACGAACTCCGTTGCACCGGCGAGTATCCTGAAATACTTTGGGTAGATTTTAACTCCAAATTTTGCTCGGGCAGCGTCGTTAGGCGACTCTTTTTGACTTGCAATGGCAAGGGATTTTTTTACGTGCGCAAGAATACACATTGGCGTCCCATCTTACTACGCAGAGACCAGGGAAAATTACTAGAAGTCCACGTGAAAAAATCCCAGCCTTCACTAGGACTGAACCCGGGACCTCCAGCTCTCAGGCGGACATCATACATCGATACCACTCAGCCACCCAATACATACGTGTTTTCCGATGGTCTTAGGCAACCTATGTGAAAGGGTCGTTCGACCCCAAAAAAGGGTCGGCCCCCCCCCCCCCGCAGGTTGAGAACCGCTATTATAGATGGACTTTCTTACAACCTGTTCCTTTAGTTCTTGTTGTCTGCTGGTCATGATATTGCTATTCTGTGTTATTTTATTTCTTCTAAGATGTCTTCTATTTTGTTCTTAACTCCGCATATATAGATGGTGAATGTTTTCTTGATATTTTTAGGTACTCTCCTTTCCATTCTAGTCGGTTCGTGAGATCTCTTCATTTTCTACGAGCACTACTTAAGCCACTGTCGGTTTGCTGGATCAGTCCATGTTTTCAATCTTCCTAGAGTGGCGCGGTGATTTATGTCACAGGCGTGAGGGGAAGTTAAGCTCAACATGATGTGTATAAGGAGATACTTCGTACGTCACTCGGGCGCCAGTCCTTTACTATCCTGGTTGTACGGAACCTCACGCAAGATCCCTACAGCAC
The DNA here is from genome assembly GCA_905116865.2 of Candidula unifasciata. NCBI lineage: Eukaryota > Metazoa > Mollusca > Gastropoda > Stylommatophora > Geomitridae > Candidula > Candidula unifasciata. The sequence continues at coordinate 19,125 of CAJHNH020004111.1, read as the reverse complement.
GTCCTCGTCGTGCGCCACGGATAATGTCTCAAATGAGCATTAACAGAGCTGTCAGGGGATCTCGGAGTTCGGCGGCCCCCAGAGGTGATGTGTCCTTGTGGCTCTCATCAGCCCGCCCCCAAACGCTTGGGTGAAAAATGTTATCAAAACCCATTAGGAACATGAGCAGGTTTGCCAAAAGTACAGCCAAAATTACAACCCTTGGTTAAAAGACTGCGGAGTAAAGAGAACATTGTTTACTGCACATCCTCTGTTAACCCTTAGTGTCGTCGTCACCGCGCTGAGATACACCACAACAGCAACCATCCATAGGCTGGCCATCCTTGTACATCCTCGGTTAACCCTCAGTGTCGTCGTCACCGCGCTGAGGTACTCCACAACAGCAACCATCCATAGGCTGGCCTTTCATGTACATCCTCGGTTAACCCTCAGTGTCGTCGTCACCGCGCTGAGGTACTCCACAACAGCAACCATCCATCAGATGGCTTAGCCTAAATGTCCGACAAAACTTGATCATACGGATCAAAATCTGACCATTTGTATTGAACTGAAAAAGACCGAATGTCCACACCCAAAGACCCCACTCGCCCAAGTGTTGGGACAAAACTGATAACGATATGCCTGATGCAGGATGTAAAATTCTGTCGGGCTAACGGCTCGTCAAAGAAATCTAACGTGCGAAGAAAAAAAAAAAAATGTACCTATCTGTGTGGTCACAAAAGTCCAAAACCCACGGGCTGCTCCCCGCTGACTTCCAGAGGGCGCAGCCCCTGTCGAGCGGGAGGCCTGAAACGGTTGTGAGGTTAAGCAGGCATGTGCAGGACGTGACGATTCCTTGGGTGAGCCCAGAACCAGAGCGCCATGTGCCGGCTCTGCATGCATGGAAGCCTCCTTGGATGGCGGGGAATGCCCATGATCTGCCCCTGCCTTCTCTTGAGGGCTAACTGTTCCACAGGGGACTGCCCCAAAGGGGTACTCCGGTGGCAATACCTACGGCGAAGGAGACAAAGTGGATACCACACAAATCAGGCAACGTCTCGACCCACACAAAACAATGGCCACAGTCACCCTAGAAATAGGCCTGACGTCTTCCTTCGAAGTCGGAGTACAGCTGCCCATGAGGCAGGGAAATGAAAAACGGTTGTACACGCAAAAATCAGGTCCAGGTGAAAGCCAAAAGTCCAAGCGGACGATTAACCGGGACCTTCCACTGGAATTCACAGCCGGTGATCGATAAAAAAAAAAAAAAAATCTTCCTAGAAGGTCACACCAGACGATCACATTCAGACTAGTTTAACACAACTTCCACTCTAGGATGTCCAAAACTGACCCCGGCTAGATGCTGGCCAAAAAACCAACCACCTCTTGCCTGGCCATCTCGACCGGACATGCTATGAGAAGTAATTGATGTGAGAACTTGGTAACGACTGGAAGTTTGACGGAAGGAAGGAGAGCAAGGGCAAGGCGCCAAACTCATTCTAAATTACACATAATGACACATATTATGAGAAGAAAAGGGCGTCCAGTCTATGAGAAGTAAACATATTCGGACCAGAGATGACCACCACTTATTTGACCGGCATGGGCGGGTCATTATCCTGCGCCTTAGGATGCGACATAACAAACTTAACAAGCACATGCACAGGCTTCGTCAAAGTAGTTCACCGTTATGTCCTTGTGGGCTGTGTATGCAGACTATGTAGAATGTCCTGGAAGAATTCCCCGTGTACAGCCCATTAAGAAGGGAATACTGGCCAACTGAGTCAACACTGCACGCAAAGCTGAATGGGAAGAAGAGGAACTCCTAAAAGCAGTCAAGTTTACGTCTGTCAGTGTAAATCAGAAAGCGAATACAAGAAGAAGACATACACAGTTTGCCTGTTAAATGGTTTGCCTACTTAGAGAGAGATTGCATTTTAATGCCATACCGTGTGAGCCATACATCAGAAGAAGAGAAGGCACAAGGTAGACCAACAAACACAATAAAAAGATTACATCAGAGAAAGAGCAAGAAGCGGAAAATTATATCTCACACAATATCCGAAGAGATAAACAAAAAAGTGAAGAAGAAAACGATTCGTTCGTACGTGTTATGCAATTAAACAAGTGAGGATTCTTTCTTTTTCTTTCTTTCTTTCTTTCTTTCTTTCTTTCTTTCTTTCTTTCTTTCTTTCTTTCTTTCTTTCTTTCTTTCTTTCTTTCTTTCTTTCTTTCTTTCTTTCTTTCTTTCTTTCTTTCTTTCTTTCTTTCTTTCTTTCTTTCTTTCTTTCTTTCTTTCTTTCTTCTTCTTCTTCTTCTTCTTCTTCTTCTTCTTCTTCTTATTAGGATACCCTTTAAGTAAGGTGCCATCATTTTGCAATGTAGTCACCACCACGTTTCAACATACACAGCACCAGCCTGAAACAGGTTCGAAACCCGGCGAGAAAAATATTAGAAGTCTCTCCTCGCCTTTTCCTCCGGCCACGTCCTCACCAGAAGCTTAACTGTTTCCCTTGAGATGGTCCATGAGCTTTGGGAACAGGAACAAGTCACAGTGTGCCGAATCGGGACAATATGGTGGATGCGCCAAAATGTCACGAAACACTTCAGCGCTGCCATTTTTGTTGTCTGCTCCTGTGCGGGCGAGCATTGTCTTGTTGAAGAACTGCATGTTTGCTAGAACGAACACTTAGCAATCTTGCTCGTATTTTCTACAACGTTTCCATATAGCGATCAGAGCTGACAATACTCCCGTTGTTAACAAAAATTGTCTGAAACAGCCGTGTATATTGTGTATATTAACAAAATGAAGTCCTCGGAGGAATTATTTTTCGAACCGCTTACGTACCTGATCTTCTTGCCGTTTTGGAGAGAAGTAATAAGTGCATGCGCCCACGTAAACATATCATCATCATCAAGTGCCTTGTCGACTGGCGTTGGCGATCATGTCTCTCCACAGTAAGCGATCTACAACTGCGTGTATCAGTTCGTGTGCTGACACCCCTCCATGCCATAACAAAAGACTGTCTTCCTCTCTCTCTCTCTTTCTTCCACAAATCTTTCTAGTGGTCACAACATGTTCCATTTTCCCTCTTCTCCTAACATGACCAAAAAATGATGACTGTCTCTTTCTGATGTTTGTGATAAATTGTTCTAGAGCATTCGCCTCTTTCAAAACACCTGGGTTGCTGTTCTTAGCTGTCCAAGGCAATTTAAGGATCCTTCTTTAAAACCACATTTCCGAGGCCTCGAGATATTGTGCGGCTTGTTTATTAATTGTCCAGGCCTCACAGGCGTATGTTAAAACTGGTTCTGTATAGCATGCGGCGAGAATTCGTTTCCTAACCTCTAGTTCTTTTTTTTTTTTCTTCTTGTTCACCGGCTGTGAATTCCGGCGGTAAGTCACGGTTGTTCGTCCAAAATGGACTTTTGGCTTTTACCTTGACCTGAGTTTTGCGTGTACATCCGTTTTACTGGCTTATTTGTTTGCAGTACTCGTTCCCCGCCTCTCCGGCAGATGTACCCTGACTTCGGAGGATTAACTGGATTTATTTATGTGTCATGTACACATCACTAACATTTTCAAGTGAACTGTTGCAGCTGTACAAGCTATTAACTCTGTTTATTGTCACTGAGTGTGTTGAACTCGCTATGAAACACGTGCCCGATAAATATAAAGGTGCTAATGTATAGAGAGATCAGTGATAGTTTCACTTGCCGAGACAATGATCCAGATTCAATACCCGACAGAGGCCTATTTTTTTGGGAGTGGTCTGTTCTGATGTCCACACAGCCTTATAAACATTAGTATCATGCAGTCGTCTGAGATTTGTTTCGGGTATTATCAGGAAAAACCTTTACAATTAATACATTAGTAAAATCTGGCTGCTGTTCGTCCACTTTAGGGCTGTGGTCTTGTTCCAGAACTGGAGTTTTGCGTGAACATCAGTTTTACAGACCTGGCTTGTGTGTATGCAGACTGTTGGTGCCAATCGAGCAGGAGACTCGCTCCTACCTAGATGCTTTCTTCAAAGGAAACACCCTAAATTAGTCGTCTTTACGATATGCTTGTTAGGGGGCTGCGGGTCTTGGGGGTGTTGAAGGGCAGAATATAAGACGGGCCTGAGCGCCTTATTCTTAACCCGTTGAAAATCAATTCGTTTGTTGGTTATTCCAACGTATAGTGAAAATAGACACGCGACCCTGCAGGCTGAGAACCCCTGATGTAGACCAGAGTTCTCGTGCGGCCTTGTTTCCCCCTAACTGGCTTGTTTGTAATTGTATCGCTTGTAGGCGTGCGCTTTTGCAGGTGTGATTTATGCTCTGGGAAGGGTAATGGTGCAACCGGTTTAGCGCAATGGTTAAAGCGCTCGCCTGTCTGCTCTAGTGTTAAAGTGTTCGAATCCTCATAGAAATTGATTTTTAAAATTGGCCTAGGCTGCTGAGTGGAGACAGTGAGGAGCAGGAAGTGTTGTAGAAAGTAAAGGCAGCCAGCGTTGTACTGACAGCGTCGCCCACCGAGCGCGGCTAGTCTTATTCTTCTCACCGTACACTGGCTGTAAGCTTCGATGGAGAATTCTGGTTGTGAGTCCAATTTCGTACTTCGATCTTGTTCCAGAATGGCCTGCACATAATATTTTTTACAGATCTGGCTTATTTGTACGCAGACTGTTGGTTCCTGGCTGGCCTCTCAGGTATATGCTCTCCGACTTCGAAAGAAACCATTTTAGTGCTTGTTAGTCTGTTCTCTCGCCCCCCCCCCCCCCCCCGCAACCCCCCACCCAATTTGGCCCAGGAACCACGTGAGGAGTTTTCTACAAGCATGGTCACCAAAAGTTGATTGTGCCTGCATGTGTGGACACTAGTATTTTGCGCTGATGTCAAGGAGAGTCACATCCAGATCAGTTGTGACTGAGCTACCGCATAACACTAGTCGGTAGTACCTGTTGTCTTTTAACGTCGAATGTTGGGCGGTTTATAGAGAACCTGACATCCCGCATTCTGCCACATTCTAGGGAAGGTCAAAGAGAAGATGGGTGCAGGATGTGGCGGATGATCTCCAGATGGGTGTATCGGACAAGGGACATCTTGCTTGTGATCGAGAAGTTTTCCTGACAGTTGTTATTAGTGCAAGGTTCTGCAGAGGACATGCTGCCGACTGACTAGTCTTATCCTAGGAAGAGGTGATGCAACCTTACAACTGTTATGTTATTTAGCAGGGCAGACCAGGCCCTTAGTGTTGGCTGGCAGTTGGTATTGTAGGGAAGCTGCTCAGGCTGGTTGATATAGCACTGATCTTCTGACCCAGCAGTGTCTGCAGCGTGCTTCGCCCTTCCCAAAAGTATTTCTGTTACCGTTCCTTTGAAGTTAACAAGGCTGCTTCGCGTTCACCAGCTGTAGACTCTGATGGAGAGTTCTGGTTGTTCATCCACTTCTGCATCACAGTCCTGTTTCAGAACCTGAGTGTTGCCTGTGCATCCGTTTCACAGATCTGACTCATTTGTATGCATACCCCTGGTTCCTTGCCTCTCAGGCAGATGCACTCCGACTTTGATAGAAGCTCCCAATTAGTCGACGTTTACGACATGCCTCTGGGTAGGCAGTGGGTCTAGTCTTGTTTTCCCTGTAACAGGACCCTGGAACCCAAACAGAGAGCATAGGCAACATATGGTCTCTACAGTATTGCCCAGGCTTTGTGAAGTGAGCCATGTGTTGTGATTCCCATGCCTGCCATAGCACAAAATAACACTGTCGTCTGGAAAGATGAAATATGAAGAGTAAATGGGAAATCAGGTTAGATACTAAATTTGACTTGAGTTGAGTCAAGAATTGACATCACAGCACTCGAGGCATTCCCATGCTGGCTCTGTCCTCAGCTTCAGCAGTGAGCGCAGAGTTCCAGTACTGATGGTACCGTCCGTAATCTGGTTATATGTCCGTCTTGCCTTTCCTTTGAGTGTAGTGAGTCGGCCAGACCCTCTGGTTACACCCAGGTGCCTAAATCTCTCTAGGCCAAAATAATCTTGTTTCGCATCTGACTCCGTTGCTGGTTTCCAAAGGGCAAATACTAAAGTTGGTATGTAAAGTGATAGATCTTCATGTGTGATACTTTATGACACTTTCAGATTGGCGGCGACCAGTTCCCTATACATTACCCAGGTTTCAGATTTTACCTGCTGTTCATGGAGTAAGGGGAGCTGCTGTGGTGTAGCAGCTAGACGCTTTCCTGCGGAAGTCGAAAGTCGTGGGTTCAAATCCGACGGAGTCAGACTTTTAAAAATCAAAACTGTTCTTGGCTGCCAGGTCGACCGAGCCTCAAATGTGTACCAAGTACAGCCATGAGGAGTAAAGGCTGCCGGCGGAATGTTGACGGCATCACCCATGGAGTGCCGAACGGTCTAGCACTGTATGCTCAGTTTGCCTGAAGACGTGGAAAAGGGTCCTTTACTTTAGGGAATAAGGGGCCGAAACACCAACGGGGATCTGAAGACTCCTCTGTGTGTGCGTGGGCGCGCGTGTGTGTGTGGGCTCTCTCTCTCTCTCTCTCTCTCTCTCTGTCTCTCTGTCTCTCTCTCTCTCTCTCTCTCTCTCTCTCTCTCTCTCTCTCTCTCTCTCTCTCTCTCTCTCTCTCTCTCTCAAGTGTTTAGTGCTTTCTTCATGAAAATTATTCGGTCTCCATTTTTTGGTATGTAGAAAAGCAAAGTGCGAAAGAAACTGTTGCTATTCCACTTTAGTTTATAGGTGCCCTTTGTTTTAGTATCCAGAAGCCACGAGTTGTTAATCCTTAGGCTCGTTATTATGGATATCGCAACCTTTCGGCCTTGATTCCATTGTAAATACCGTAAATCTGGGAGAAAATATGGCTTTTCTGTCTACCCCCGGGACTGAACCCGGAGCACAAGGAGTTCGTCACCCGCTCACCGCGCAATCCGGTTTAGCCAACTACGCTAGAGAGCCGGGCTTAGGTGCCCTTTAAAAGCGGTTGGCACGTTGTGTATGTTATGTACAGCTAGGTTGCGATATCTGCGCCTTTCGGTCAAACACATCCCATACAGCAGAGCATTTTCGCCTTTTATGACCCATACGGGGATGAGAACCGCTGCTTGTAACACCCAGATGGTAGATACGGCGGTTATCCTAGTGTGCAGCAAACGAGAGCTATGTTCAGCTATGTCGACACAGCGAGTGGGCCGGCCTATAGCAATTCGCCGTGATCATCGACCTTTGTGAGTCACAGGGATTTTCTGTTGGGAAACCCCTCGTCAGTTTTATTTATATCACAAAGAGGGGAATCTCCACGTTATTTAAATTACGTTTATCTTCTGTCTGGTTAACTTTGTGTCAGTTCTGACACAGATGATCTTACAGGCCACGGCAGACACACCATTACCATCGTCATCATAATCTTCTTCATCATCATCATCATCATCATCATCATTTTCTTTTCCCCCTTCTTTTTCTTCTTCCTCCTCCTTCTCCCTCCTCCTCCTCTTTGTTGTACAGTTAAACTTTGATGAACCGTTACTGTCCGGATCAGGGGCTGTGATGGATAACCGAATAGGCGGATAATATAGTAATACACTTGGGACGAAAGTAAAAATAAAATCCTTTAAAAGTGAATTATGCATATATATATATACACAATGTCATATAAACTTCAATATAAGAGTTGTTTTATACAGAAATGTATTGCAATGCTGTAAACCTACTTTACTTTAAAATAAGCTGTCACCTCCTTCTGTGTCTGAGGTTTTTGTTTGTTTAAAAAAAAATCGATGACGAATAACAGAAACAGGCGAGTGACGGTTAGTCGAAGTTTTACTGTTTTGTCTTTTACCTTAATACTTATTTCGGTCAACTTTACTTTTATCAGGCATGGACCATCCCGTTGTTAGCTGACAGTGTATATTTACTTTTCTAAATCTGCTTTTTACATAATAGCATGATCCCCCCAAATGGGCGCCGGGAAGCTCATTCAGGAAAGTGCTAATCAGAAAATTTACAGTTTCCCCCAGAAATCCCGTATCTATATGTTGACGGTCTCAGATTCTTCCCAGCTTTCTCAGCCATATGGCGTTAGCAAGTTACACCCCCCTTTTTGCCAGAATCTGCATATTGTACGCTTTACCTCGCTGCAATCGTCCCTAACTCCCTAACAAACCAGTTTCTTTCTTTCATGCGTGCACGCTGCACCTGTATATTGCGTTTGCCCTGCGTTGAGTCAGCGAGAGGGAAAGCCCAGGTTTACCGTTCTCACACCTGGCGCTGTCTGGCTAAAAATACATCGGAGAACTCACCACAGAGCCATCTGTCTCCCTTATCTTATTACCTTGCTCTGATAATTATGTAGCATGAGTCATAAATACGGCTACATGATCGGGTGTTGCACATTGGAAAATGTAGCCGTGTTTCTGACTATTCTGTAGATAAGTCAGAAAATCTAGTTCCCCCTCCCACACATACACACACACTGATACATGCGCTCGCGCACTCATACACACACACTCTCTCTGCCTCTCTCTCTCTCATCCCCCTCTCCTTTAAATATACCGTTACTCACTAACCATACGTATTACTTCATGCTGCAACACTGGGGTGAACGTTTTTATTCCCACAAATTACGCGGGAGTTAATATATTCCTGTCACATATTAAACATCTGGGCTTCTGGATTCCGAGATATCCAGTTCACTGTAGGTCGCGGGAAGCTCTTTTGCTTTTCACATTTCGGAACGTCTGCAGAAAGTTTCGGGACCTGTCCTTGGCATCGTGTTTTTTTTCGTCGTCATGGTTGTACTGACAGGGGTCTGTCTACCCACGTTTGTTAACTTTGGGATTCGGGTGAGTGGACGTTTTTTCTTAACCTTTGTACCAGTTTCAATCCTTTTTCTGAATGCAGTGAAAAGTATGCTAAACTTCAAATAGTTTAAAGGTGAATGGGTCGATTTGATTGCACTAGGGTTTATCACAGATGGCTGGGCCTTTCTCCGCAGAACGGTAGCCGCCTGCTCAGGTCGTCACACAAGGCACGAAGTTCCTAGCTCCGGCGACGATCCTCAGGCGTCTCCGCAAGAATCGCTCCGGTGAACCGAACTACGCCGCCGCGAAACGAACCCACGACCTTCAGAGCGCCAGGGAAACTGCTTGACCAGTTCGCCAGCTAGGCCCTCCTAGTTCAAATATGTGAACATATCAGTCGATGTTTCATTACGTGCCCGTTGGAAACTATGTGAAGTCAAGCATGTGGGCGATGCCTATCTTCGCTAGTATCATAATTGTACATTTGGAAATGTTAACTCTTTCAGTCCCACACGGTTCTAGCTTATGTCCAAGGAGTTAAGAATGGGAGTACTAAACTCATGTGTATTTGACATCCGAAGGGGTCAAGTATACAGCCGTGTACAGCCCTTGCGGGAAACAAATTTGTTTAAAAAATTCCTGAGTCGCTCTCTAAACATAACACGTAATAGCTTACATACTGATGCACAGGGATAATACCCAGTCGCGTTCAGTCAGTCACTCTGACAAATATTAGTTCTTTTGTATGTCCATTGATCTTTCTATCAGTGTTCGTAATATGTATATTGCATTACTTGTCCCTCTACCTTCAATAATCCATACTGCTCTTCACTCATTGCCATTCTTATTGTTCTTTTTGTTCTTCTTATCATAATTCTAAGTAGTAATTTAGTGACATGATTTGTTAAGTTGATTGTACGAAAGTCTTCACCCTCAGTTGCTCCTGTTCTTTTGGGTAACGCAATAAATACAGATTTCATCATACCACTTGGAATGTACCCAGTGTTTTAAATGTCATTCAACATTTTAGTTAATATTTCAACCCCAAATTCCCCCAGTACTTCTGATTCTTCTACTGAAATTTCATCTGGCCCAGTTTTTTCCTTTCTTTATATGTCTCTGCATCGCTAACTTCTTCTTTTAGTATAGACGGAGCTTCTAAATTTCTTTCTTCTGGTAATTCTGCTCTTTTCCCATCATATAACCCTCTTGTGTATTCATTCCATCTAGTTATTATATCATCTTCCTCAATTACGATCTCTCCTGCTTTTCTGCTGTTGATTTCAGCGATCCTGTGTTTACTCGTATCTTTCTTCCAGCTAGATCGTTAATTTGTTTATGCACACTTGTTACATCTTTAACAGGACTGTGTTCAATTTTATTGCATTGTTCATTTAGCCACTCTTCTTTTGTTGCGTGGAAGGAGGAGATTATTGAGGGAAAAGGGACAAGGGAGACAATGATCTCAGACGTGGTAAGAGCTGATCGTGTGATGTGACACGTGTCACGTACATGTGATGACTTCAGTGGTCCTGAAATCTGATACACTTATTGTTGAAGATTTTTCTTAACACGAGCCAGTCTTGCTAGTCATACTGTCCCCGTGAGGGTTCCGGGGCCCCATTGTGGGGGAAACAAGAATAGACCCTCTGCCTACCCAAAAGCATGTCGTAAGAGTCGAATAATTGGGAAGCTTCCTTTGAAGTCGGAGTGCATCTGCCTGAGGGGCAAGGAACCAACAGTCTGCATTCAAGTGAATCAGATCTGTAAAACTGATGCACATGCAACACTCAGGTTCTGGAGCAGGACTGCAGTTCAGAAGTGGACGAACAACCATAACTTTCCACCAGAGTGTACAGCTGGTGAACGCGAAGAAGAAGAAGAAGCTAGTCATACTCGCCCAAGCCACAGGCTGTGATTCCCCCACCTCCCTGTAGCCTCTGGAAAGATGGAAAGGTGTCAGCAAAGTGTTACAAAACAACGTGATAAACAAATGTAATATACAAATTGGCACTCAGATGCAAAGAAAGAAGTAGAGACCCGAAGGTACGCTAAACCAGGCATGAGCAGGCAGATAGACTGCACCTCTTGGTGGTAAACAGATGTATGACAAGCTGGATGTTGTAAGGGCTCTTTGTGAGCGATTGAACAGTGCAGAGGCACAGAAAGGTCACTACGGTCTGGGGACAATGGTGTTGCGAGGAGACACAAAGGGATCTGGCCGGCGCTCAACACTGGGAAAAGGGGGGGGGGGGGGGGGGGGGCAAGACGGATATACAGACAGTTACTGGTGCTATCAGAGCTGGAACTTTTCGCTTTTTGATTACGATGGGGACAGAGCGCTTCTTGAAGTGTCACAAGTGCTGTGATGATTAATTCAACATTCATCCAGGCATGCGGCCTTTTGCATGCACTATTTTTAGTTAAATGACTGTAATTAGTAGTTTATGGCCGACAACACAAATGGGACCCATATAGCCCTCGGGGGACCTCAGATTGACATGCCAGGGCTGCTAAGCAACATATTTATCGAAAGATGTAATTACTGTTCGGGGAGTCGCACCTGTTGCCTTCAGATAAGGACGGTGCCTCTTCAAAAGAACCTGTACTCTGACGCATGGCCAACTTGACACTGCTGAAGAGAGTTTCACCTTAGCAAGGTCTATCTATCGTACAGATGTCTGTCTCTCATGCAGATGAACAAAAACTATGGACAGTATTCACCAATAGTCATTGAAATAGCAACACAGGCTATTGAAATTTATATTTAAAAAAAAAGGTAGAAGCTAAAGTCGGGAGATGTGAACCAGCGTCATTGCTCACGGTTATAAAACCATAAGTGCTCTGCCACCAGTACGGACAGCTGATAAGAATTGTCCTCCTGTGTCGCCGTTCGCACGTAACTCTGTAGCTATAGCGACGTTCCTCCATTTACCCCAGAGTGTCAACTCTAGTACCCATTTCCTAAAGGCTGGGTGAACCCCGGGATTTTTATAACACGCCCGGGGGGGGGAATTTTTTGAACAATTTTAATTATTTATGTTTTTATTTGTTTTATTTTAAATATTATATTTATTTTTTATTAACCGTTGGCTGCAGCGAGTCGCAGTTGGATTTCAAAGCCAGCCTCTTATCGACTGCGCTAACGTGGCCCCTGAATTTTTTATCAGCCAAGCGTAAATCAAATAACAGACACAAAACTATCTGACCATAATACTCTCATGTACTAGAAACCTATCATGCACGAAGAAACATCAGCTAGCAACAGTTATTTATTACGTTTTATGGATCGACACCCGTCCGTTCCTTTTCTGAGTTATGCATGTTCACCAGCAATCAATATCGACACATCATTGTGCTGTCCGGGCCGTCGTGCTTGCTGGTCTGCAGACTGAAACAGCTGTAGAATGTCTTGCACTGTGTCGTGTCTTTTCTTCATGTTTGCAGATTTGGCCAGATTGTGTGTGTTTCGATTTCGTCGTCTGTGGATAGGAAGACACGTTATATTAATTGTGTGATAAGGGTGCATTTTCGGGAATACGTGGGAGCCAGGGGTATTGTCAGCGATCTCTTGTTGGCTTGCCGAGAGAATTTGTGTGTGTTTAATAGAAAGTATAAGCATGTGCCATCAGTGGTTCAAACACGGAAGACTTTTAAGTCCTCGTCGTCGACTTTATTAATTGATATATTGCATGTACACAGGGAACGAACGAACATACTTTTTTTCAAAGGGTTGAGAATTGGGCACGCAGGCCCACCTTTCCTACTTTAGAAGTAAAATAGATTTCCAGGGTCCGATTTCCAGTCCTTACCGACTTTGTCTTTGTCTAAACAGTTGTTTTTCTTACCTTCTATTTCACAACCCTGGATTTGAAGCATTGTGTGGGTACCCGCCGTGGTGTAGCGGTTAGCCCCTCGCCTACCGATCCGAAGGTCGTGGGTTCAGGTCCGGACAGAGCCGGAACTTTTTAAAAAAATCACCTTGGCTTCCAGATCGGCTCAGTTTTTAATGGGTACATCACCCATCGAGTGCTGACTGGTCTGTAAAATATAGGTCTAGCCCTATATACCCAGTGCGGCTAAAGGCGGAGAGAAGGGTCCTTTACTTTACTTTACAGTGTGTATGTTTTTAATTTTCAAATTTGGTTTGCTAATTGATAGGAATACTTTTAGATAAAGAGTTCTAATTTGGAAAAATTGAAAAGGAACAGACAACTAAGGCTTAAATTCGACTTGTAAGGACATCCATTGTATGTGAACACACGAAAACTCGATATTGGAAAACGTGCATTAAACATAAACACAAACATCTTCAGCTATTGGCCTAAAAGAGCTTATATACAACATTAACGCACGGGCGCACGGCCTAGAAGAAGTTAAATACAACACTAACACACGGGCACACGGCCTAGAAGAACTTATACACAACACTTACACACGGGCACACAGTCTAGAAGAAAATATATACAACACTAACACACGGGCACACGGCCTAGAAGAACTTATACACAACACTTACACACGGGCACACAGTCTAGAAGAAAATATATACAACACTAACACACGGGCACACGGCCTAGAAGAACTTATACACAACACTTACACACGGGCACACAGTCTAGAAGAACTTACATACAACACTAACACACGGCATAGAAAAGCTTATATACAACATTAACACACGGGCACACCACCCAGAAGAGCTTATATACAACGTTAACACACGGGCACTCGACCTAGAAGAACTTATATACAACATAACACACAGGCACACGACCTAGAAGAACCTATATACAACATTAACACACGGCCTAGAAGAACTCATATACAACATTAACACACGGCCTAGAAGAACCTATATACAACATTAACACACGGCCTAGAAAAACCTATATACAACATTAACACACGGCCTAGAAGAACCTATGTACAACATTAACACACGGCCTAGAAGAACCTATATACAACATTAACACACGGCCTAGAAAAACCTATATACAACATTAACACACGGCCTAGAAGAACTTATATACAACATTAACAAATGGGCACACGGCATAAAATAGTTTATATACACCATTAACACATGGCACATGACTTAGGAGAGCTTATATGCAAAATTATCACACGGGCACACTGTGAAAACTTCCATACAACATTAACACATGAGCACTAGTTCTGTGAAAACTTGCCAGTGCTTTGTTTAGATATAAGCTAACAGAGCTACAGCTAAGGGCCTCACACTCTGCAGAGGCCTCTACAAATTCCTATATTTTGTTCATAAATGCGGTTTTCATTTAATAAATCCTTTGTGAGGATTATATAATTTCCGTGGGTTTGCAGAAACATTCTTTATTATTTCTATTACTAAAAATTTAAGGACACTATATTTCCATCATCCATATATTTAAAAGGTATGTATTTTAAAATTAATACTTTTTTTTTCTTCGCGTTCACCGGCTGTAAACTCCGACGGAAAGTTCTGGTTGTTCGTCCACCTCTGGTCTTTAGTCTTGTTCCAGAACCGGAGTGTTACGTGCGCATCTGTTTTAACAGATCTGGCTTAATTGTATGCATATAGTTGGTTCCTTGCCTCTCAGGCAGATGCACTCCGACTTCGAAGGAAGATCTCAATTAGTTGACTCTTACGACATGCTTGTTGGGCAGGCAGTGGGTCTATTCTTGTTTTCCCCACAATGGGACCCCGGAACCCAAACGGGGATAAAATTAATTAATACTGGCTGATGTAATTTCTAACAGTAAGGGCATCGGGGTTTTATATAGTCGGGAGCCTAATCAAGTCTAAATACGGCCACCCAACAAACTTGCATACAACATTGACTTACGAGCACTAGACCTTGAAAACTCCCATACAACATTGACTTACGAGCACTAGACCTTGAAAACTCCCATACAACATTGACACGTAACGTGTGATTAGTGATTAGTAATTAGTAATTTGAAAGTATTATCATCCCAGCACTCTGGACAGACCCATAGGTGCTCCGATCTCCTCCTCAATAGCTCCACAAGTGTAAAACGACTGATGACGCCTGTTCTGTGTTGGTTAATGAAACATCTTGTCCTCTTAGTGAAATTTTCATTTCTTGTAGTTCCGTAACGTGTAAAAACTTGCATACAGCATTGACGCATGACCTGTAAAAACTTGCATACAACATTAACACGTGACCTGTAAAAACCTGCATACAACATTGACACGTGACCTGTAAAAACTTGCATACAACATTGACACATGACCTTTGACACACGACCTTTAAAAACCTGCATACAGTATTGACACACAAGTTCAGGTGTAATCATGCAGGGTGCGTCACAATATCGCCTCGTGCCGTGGCACCTTTTGTCATGGGTGAAAAGCGCCCACGCATGCAACCACAGTAGGAACACGCTGAATATCTTGAAAGTTATTCGGATGAGGGAGATGTATTTTTGCGTTGATCTCACGGGTTTCTTTGGCTATTTGTTTTGCTGTCAGTCGCATGCGCTGGTCTATTGATCGTCGTAATCATCATCATCATCATCATCATGTAGCAGCTTAGGATCCCGCTGTCGTGCACATTCATACCCATTGTGTCACTTCAATTCTGTGCACAACTTCGTGTTGGTCGGCCCCTGTCCCTCCTTCTGGGTACCATGCCTTCTGCCAATGTTTCCCCCAGTCTCCCTTGGCTAGATATGGCTAACATATTTCAGTTTCCCAGACAAGATGCTGTTTGTTAGCCAATCTTTCTGGATCTTATCTTTTAGTGTGTCAATACTATATGTTTTTTTTTCTCTTGGTCCATGGCATTCTGAGAATCTACTGCAGTATTTCAGCTCAAAAGCTCAATTTTCTTTCTTAATGACCACGAGATAGTCCAACACTTACATCCATATGTTGCTATAGGGAAGATGCATGCTGTCAACATTTTGACTTTGATGTCCTTGCTGATTCTTAACTCGAGACTTTTAATGCTATTTATTATAAAGAGAATTGTTCGGTCACATGAAAAGACACATCAGTCTTTTCTTTTTATTCTTCTTCGCGTTCACCGACTATAAACTCCGGCGGAAAGCTCAGAATGTTCGTCTACTTCTGGTCTTTAGTCTTGTTCCAGAACTTGTGGTTTACCGGCACATTCGTTCTACAGAGCGTGCTTTTTTTGTGTGAAAAGTACAAGTCGGGAGATGAGAACAAGCGTTATAAATCATTAGTGCTCTGCCACCAGTACGGACAGCTGATAAGAAAATGTCACCGTCCGCACGAAGCTTCGTAGCTACAGCGACGTTCCTCCATTTACTTTAGAGTGTCAACGGCTTTTTTGTATGCTGACTATTGGTTCGCTGCCTCTTAGGGCAGATGCATTCCGACTTCGAAGGAATTCTTCAATAAGTCAACTCTTATGACATTTTTGTTAGGGAAGCAGTTAGGCTAGTTATGTTCTCTCTCTCCCCCCCCCCCCCCATCAACAATGAGACCACGGAACTGACACGGGAGACCATACCATTTATTAAAAACCATATTGGAGGGAAAGTTCGAAGGCAAGAGAGCGATGTTAGTGGGCTGGTAACCTCAAGAGATGACCATCTTCAGTTCCGTGGAACTAATTTTACCCATTTTCTCTTCTAAGCACCCGAAGAACATTTAAACACACTCACATATCCACTTAAAGAAAGTATCATGATTCGAACCACCGTACACTTTGCAGGGATAGTTAATAACACTTAACACTTCACAGCAGCCTGTTTCAAAAATGCGAATAGAATGCAAGGTAAATACACATGTAAAAATCACAGTTCCACTGTTCAGTTCATTCCGAAAAACTACATCTCTTTTGTTCACCCACGTATCACAGCTGACTAGGACATCCCGTCGGTCCTTACTGGAGACGGTCTTGGGTGGATCATCAGCAGTCTGAGAGTACAGCCGAGACCAATGACAAGTGTCTTGAGGTCCAATTTAGCCAGCCTTTGTGATCCATTCATTGTATAGGGTCGCCTTGACTTACGACCGAATTCCGTTCCGATTGCCAGGTCGTAACTCGAACTGGTCGTAAGTCGAGTTTAAATTTTTCAACAGTTTTCTTTCAAACGGGTTATGCAACTTCATCATCAGTCTGAGTACGTATAATTATTGTTCATTGTGTGAAAAAGAAGAACACAATTTACAACACCATATTGACTCCTTACATCAAACCTGCACAAAGTAGAGTTTGAGAATAAACACCGCAAAAACTGCAATAATGAAGATTGGCAGGAAACATAATATTACGAACGTTAATGTTAACGGTACTACAATCAAAGAGGTACGAGAATTCAAATATTAAGGAAGCGTATTTACAGAAGATGAGACTCGATAGAGAGATAGAGGCCGGAGTACGGAAGGCTTGCTGTCACCTACCAGTTAGCTCCACTGCTTAGACACCCAGATGTCTCACTTCCAACAAAACAGCAAATGATTAATAGCATCTTTATCCCTACTTTATGTTATCAGTGCCAAACGTGGACAATGAATAGGGCACTAGAACAGAAGATAACTACATGTGAAATACGCTGTCTTCACAAGGTCACTAACAACACTAGAAGACAGGGTTACAAATACCAGCATTAGAGAGAAAGTCGGAAAAAAAACCATGTTTGGATTATATTGATAGACAAAGAATGAAGTGGTTGAGCCATCTAGTCTTCTTCTTCTTCTTCGCGTTCACCAGCTGTAAACTCTGGTGTAAAGTTCTGGTTGTTCGTCCACTTCTGGACTGCAGTCCTGTTCCAGAACCTGAGTGTTGCGTGTGCATCAGTTTTACAGATCTGATTCAATTGAATGCAGACTGCTGGTTCCTTGCCTCTCAGGCAGATGCACTCCGACTTCAAAGGAAGCTCCCCAGTTAGTCGACTCTTACGACATGCTTTTGGGGAGGCAGTGGGTCTATTCTTGTTTTCCCCACAATAGGGCCCCGGAACCCACACGGGGGAGCCATCTAGTGAGGATGCAGCCAGACCAGACTGCATATGAGACTTTTTAAAGCAGGACATCTGGGAGGAAGGTGAGAGGAAGACCAAGAAAGATACGGATACATGGTGTAGCAGAAACCTGCAAACAGTTGGAACAAATCCATCCCCAAGCCACCCGAGAAGCGCAAGACATATACATAAAACAACGACACTGAGCTACAACCTGGTATAAGTTAGACGAGAGGTGCCGCGTGGTCTCGAGCCATGGTGTCCGCCTCGAGTGCTAGAGGTTCCGGGTTCAATCCCCGGTAAGGGCTAGGATCTTTTCACGTGCACTTGGACTTCTAGTAATTCCCTCTGGTCTCTGGGTAGTGAGATCGGACGCCCGTGTGCATTGTTGTGCATGTAAACAAATCCTTTGGCAATTGGAAATCGAAAAGAGTAGTCTAACGGCGCTGCCCGGGCATAATTTGGAGTTAAATATCTACCGAAAGTATTTTAGCATCCTCGCCGGTGCTACAGAGCCTGTGCACTGTGCTGAGTTTCTTCGGACTCAGAGTTGAGTTAGAAGAAGAACGGAGCACTCATGGTTTACTACCCGTGTGACATGATGTTGATCCGTTGTTTAAACTTCAAACTTCAGTCAGACGACAACAGAAGTAGAAGTGTCAAAAATACACAATGTGCCTCAGTCATTCAGCTAATAACATTAGCGTCAAATCCCAACATATCAGGAATATGTTACCAGTCGAGTGTTTATGTTACAGTACATACAACATTGTGATATATGCTTCCCTTATAAATACTTCTGTAATCTCCGCTAACCATAAACCCATTCCAGTGGCGGTGATTAAATGGGACAACTGCGCCATATACCTGTCTCTTGCGGTATAAGGGAAAAGAATGTCGCTATGCTGTGTCCTATGTGTACACACTGTGTGACCTTTACACTTTGAACCCCAACACTGCGTACTCATGGTATTCCAACTAATCAGTTATCAAATATACAGTAATCAGTAATGAGGAGCTTTGTGAGAGTACCAAGCAAATTAGAGTTAATCATGATTGGATATGACACTCATTGAAACAAAATCACAAATCGAAACGTTATTGCACTGGAATCCACAGACTCGAAGGAAAAAACGCGGAACAAATAGCACACGGAAAATGGAATTCGAAAGTGAAGTAAAAAGATTGAAAGGAAAAGAAAGTGAAGTGAAAAGATTGGAAGGAAAAGAAAGTGAAGTAAAAAGATTGGAAGGAAAAGAAAGTGAAGTAAAAAGATTGAAAGGAAAAGAAAGTGAAGTGAAAAGATTTGCGGGAAATTGGGGTGAGCTAAATGCTGTAGGAGAAGATGCGTGATTTGGCATGAGACAATTGAGAACCGCCGTCTTGT
>CAJHNH020004110.1:0-47639 GCA_905116865.2 Candidula unifasciata | reverse complement strand
AAGTTTAGTTTTCAGTATGAGCATACAATGATCAGTTAGCTCATTGTTCGTGACGTTTCACAGCATTGTTAAAGAAGACCATTATGAGGAAATAAATAAAGAATTGGGGGGACTAATAGTACAAAATCAACCAACCCACGTTGGGAAAAATAACACTTGAGAAATACTGATGCTATTCCCAAAATTATTTTGGCAGCCCTGGTAATAAAGTGCAGCAACAGCAGCAATACACACACACACACACACTCAGAAAGAGAGAGAGAGAGAGAGAGAGAGAGAGAGAGAGAGAGAGAGAGAGAGAGAGAGAGAGAGAGAGAGAGAGAGAGAAGGGACATAAAATGGAAGGGAAATCAGTAAACGATGTTAAAGAAAATTGGACGACTTGACACAGGTTGGTTGAGGGTCTGTGCTGCATTGAGACATAAAAGCGAAGAAGAAGAAGAAGAAGAAGAAGAAGAAGAAGAAGAAGAAGAAGAAGAAGAAGAAGAAGAAGAAGAAGAAGAAGAAGAAGAAGAAGAAGAAGAAGAAGAAGAAGAAGAAGAAAAAGAAGAAGAAGAAGAAGAAGAAGAAGAAGAAGAAGAAGAAGAAGAACAAAAAGAAAAAGAACAACAACAAGAAGAACAACAAGAAGAAGACGAAGAAGCAGCAGCAGCAGGAGACGAAACAGGAGAAGCAGCAGCAAAAGCAGAAACAAAAGCAGAATCAGAAGAAGACATATGTTGTACTTGATTTAATTAAAATGTTTGTCTTTTTTTTTAATTGTCTTATAGAAAAAGTGAGCGAGATGAAATTGGCACTTTCCATGATCCCGTCCATTGTAACTGAGATGATGGAAAGCAAATACGAAACCAAGGAGATATTCTTCTCCTGCAACTTTGTGCCTGTGGCTCCGTTTCCCATGAATCTTTGGGGTAAGAATGCCCTTTTAGTTTTTGTCAGTAGCATTTTCCTTCCTAGACCTCGAGCACTGAATGGTCGTTCATCAATCAGCTGATCCTTGACAGAACGCATCTCTCATCGTGGTACGTCCGAGAGTCTCTCTAGCCAATTCTTTAGACCTATGTGATTTCAAAGGCAAGGAAGACATCTTCAGTGTCTTGTATCCTACTTTGCGGAAGTCTGCCTCTGCCTCGTTTAAAAAAAAACTGTACCCTCTATCACGATTCTCTCCAGGCCACCATTGTGTGTAAAATGGTCAGACTGGCTCGGCGATCAGGATAGGATGATGTTTATGAGCTGAGTTGAATTGATGTTCGGATCAACTGGAATGTCTGCTGATGATGGTTACAATTGTTTTAATGTTTCTTCTTCTTCTGCACCGGCTGTGTCACCGTCTGTACACAGGGATTGTGCGGCTAAGAGCCGCAGACAACTTATCCCAAACTCCAGAGAGAGGGAGAGAGAGAGAGAGAAAGAAGAGAGAGAGAGAGAGAGAGAGAGAGAGAGAGAGAGAGAGAGAGAGAGAGAGAGTTAGCCAATATTCTGTAGCCACGTTATCAGAAGCGACAAACCGAAACGTGTGACAACGGTAGGACTCTAGAAATAGAAAGAAGACAACTAGATAATATTCGTTGCAGCACTGTGTCATTGCAGGAAGGAATGTCAGCACACGAACTGATACAGATCGAAACAAGCATAATCGACCATTCCAATCGTTAAGGCACTTGATGATGATAACGAACTTTACTGTAAACGTTCGACAATGCAAAGACACTATTAGCAAAAAGCAATAGAAAGGGACAGCAGGATGTAGAAGACCGAGAGGTTTGGTTATCTCCTGTAGCTAAAACAGCTACTGGACTGAAATCACATTGTAGATCCACGCCGAACGACATTAGCCAACATTAAATTGTGGGGATGGAAGATGAGCAGCGTTAAAATTTTATTGCGGGATTGGGGGGGGGGGGGGTGACAAAGGGATTACGTCTTGTTTAAGAACGCAAAATTTAATAATAATAATAATTAATAATGTGCTGCATGGTAAATAAAATATATTTGACAGGTTAAGGTTTTAAGTCAACCCCTAAAAGTTAACCATACACATCAATTACCGAGGTTTCATGCGAACGGATGAAATTAAAATACTAGGGGGTTATTTGAAAAACCACCAAAAGAGTGGAAAGCTCAGCGGGCGTAATCCTATTTTAAGGGCATAATAATAACAATCATATTGTGCTCAATGGAGGATTAATATAATAAAATATCGCAAGTAACATAGAATGTATAAACAAATTCTGTTAAACAGAATTATACTTGCTTAAATGGGGTTGCTTACACCCCTTACATAATTATTTGGAGCTCATTCACCCCCCCCCCCCCCCCCCACACACACACACATTTTAGGGATCAGGGTTCAAAGGACCTGAGCTTCCGCGCTTATATAGCCAGTAATCCCCATCGAGCACTGGACCACTCTGCAAACTGTTCTCTGGCCCCCTCCCCCAAAGTTTTGTTTTGGGCAGTACCCCTAAATACAACAGCATTGCATTCAAAACTTCTGCTATGGAAATTTGGTGTGAGTTCCGCGATAATCTCCCCAAACAAACTAGGTCAAGTTCCATTCATAATATTTTTAGACTGGTCAGCTGTCCGGGGGGGGGGGGGGGTTACGGGTTGCCGCTATGTTGTTTCCTTTCTGTCTTGTCTTGCATTTACGCTTTTCTTCTGAAAAAGAGAATGCCCGTGACAATGGTTGCAGCACTCTCTAGGGGATTAGTGTGTTAGACCCAGTTTCTAAATGTTTTTGTAGTGTTAAAAGCGCTGCCGTGCTGAAATATACAACACGCGATATCAACAGCATTGCCGGACACCCCTGCAGTAGTGTGTGAAGGTAGGGTGACTGAAGGTCATCCAATCAGAAGTGAGCTAGTGTGTATATGGGCGGTCCGTGGAGAGACTTTCATGGAACTAACCAGAAATTAAAAGGTCTAATTTGTTGGTACTATTCCTTTACCTCTGGCAGAAAAACAGATGGGATTTAGGAGAAATAGAAGCTGCACAGATGCAATCTTCACACTTTAACAGTTAATAGAAAAGAACATTAAATACAATAAGATCTTATTTGTGGCATTCGTAGACCAGGAGAAGGCATTTGTCAGAGTCGACAGACAATTATTATGGAAAGTAATAGTAAGATATGGAGTAAGCGAACACCTCATCGAAGTGTTCAAAAGTTTATACAGGGATTGTAGAAGTGTAGTTAGAATAAATCAGGGAACATCTCATCCATTCACAGTAAATCTGGAGTAAGATAGGGGTGTGTCTTATCACCACTGCTGTTTATCACCTACATCGACAGTATATGCAAGAATGCCAAGCCCATGAATGAAAATGTTAGTAACATCAACGAATTACTCTTTGCAGATGACCAGGCCTTGATAGCAGATACAGCCATGAAATTGCAACAACATCTAACATCCATGAATGAAGAATGTAAAACAAATAATATGAGAATCAACACTAAAAAGACAGAAGTAATGTCAATAGGAAAAAAAAAAGACAGATCTAAACATAGCAATTGAGTGCAAAGGCATTAAACAGGCATCCGAGTTTAAACATTTGGGAACTACATTTACCGAAGATGGGAAATTGGATAAGGAAATTAACATTAGATGCAGTAAAGCAAACCAAGTATTGGGACATCTAGCCAACCTCTTACAACATGAGACAATCCTAATCAGCACAAAGAGACTTCTTATACAAAGCATATTTATTCCAACTCTGTGCTACCAGTGCCAGACATGGTCACTCACAACAAACCATTAAAAAAAATTAGTAACCATGGAAATGAAATGTCTGAGAAAGGCTGTAGGAGTGACCATAAGAGATAAGATCAGGAATGAGATCATAAGAGAAAAAGTCGGCACAGCACTAATTCTAAATTACATACGAAGACAGCAAGTAAAATGGTTTGCCCACTTAGAGAGAATGCCTTGTGACACCATACCATACAAAGCATACATGGAAAGAGAAGAAGGACGTAGAGCATGAGGTAGACCAAGAACAATATGGAAGGATAACATCAGAGAAACTCTACAACAACACGATGTGCCTATGGTCAAGGCGGCCAGAAGAGCTAGAAACAGAACCTTATATCTCCCTCGACACCCACAGCGGTAAAAGAGGAAGTGAAGAAGAGGAAGAAGAAGATGCATTTACTCCACCCCATTTTGAGGAAGCTCGGAGATTTCACAGGGAATTCCAAGGGATTTTCCCAAACAGTCCTATATAATTGAGGGGTGGGTTGGGGGGGGGGGGGGGGTGGGGTGGGGGGGGGGGGGGGGGGGGGGGGGGGGGGGGGGGGGGGGGGTTGGGTTATGGGGAGAGAGAGGGGAGAGAGGGGGTTAGGTTAGGGTGTTCATTTAACACTTACAATAAAACACTAAAACTCATATTCCAGGGGTGTCATTTGTTGGTTGTTTTCAGCATTACCGTCCATTTATTGAATCGCCATTTCCAGTGTATGTTACTTTCATACGTTCGTTGCCATCACTGTGCCCTGTTTGAATTTCACTGACATGTCAGCACTGCTGCGTGTAACCCTAACCCATCAGTCAGCATACACTCCATATGAATTCCCCACGAAATCTCGGAAATCCCCAGATTGGATGAAATGAAAGAACAGTAAAAAAAATTTTTTACTCATACAGACTTACATCACATTCACGTGGTGGTGAAGATTACTGAAGTCATTCCAACCATGGGCGGCCTTTTCTTGATTACTGTCGAGGTATTGTGTTTGTTTTGTTATGTAAACATAAGCCAGTTTGTTTAAACTCAGCCTATGCATGTGTACACACTCACGCACACACATCCAAACACGCCAGTGCACACATACACAAACACTGGACTAAAAAAATTCAGAGGTCTAGATGCAATGAAAAGAAATCCGGTAAGTTCCTAACCAACATTACAGCACATGTAACATTCTCATAAGCGCCCTGTCCCAATTTTCAGCAGCCATTGAAGAGATCCTAAGCTGGTACCAGTAACAGTTTGATTATACGTCCGTTTTGCCTTTCCTCTGAGTGCAGAGTGTCAGCCAAATCCTGTGGTTTGTCTCCTAGCATCATTCTCCCGACACCAAACTAACCTGGACGCGTTTTCTCATTGTGCTCCCAAAAGCACTTGATCATACTCTGCGTGTCATGCATCAGTTCAGTAACCAAATGGTGCACAAGAAGAAGAAGGAAAGAAGAGAAAGAAGAAGAAGAAGGAAAGAAGAGAAAGAAGAAGAAGAAGAAGAAGAAGAAGAGAAGACGAAAGAAGAAGAAAGAAGAAGAATAAGAATAGAAGAAGAAGAAGAAAAGAAGAAGAAGAAGAAGAAGAAGAAGGAAAGAAGAGAAAGAAGAAGAAGGAGGAAAAAGAGAAAGAAGAAGAAGAAGAAGAAGAGAAGAAAGAAAGAAGAAGAAGAAGAAGAAAGAAGAAGAAGAAGAAGAAGAAAGAAGAAGAAGAAGAAGAAGAAGAAGAAGAAGAAGAAGGAAAGAAGAGAAAGAAGAAGAAGAAGGAAAGAAGAGAAGAGAAGAAGAAGAAGAAGAAGAAGAAGAAGAAGAAGAGAAGAAGAAGAACGAAGAAGAAGAAGATGGAAGAAGAAGAAGAAGAAGAAGGGAAGAAGAAGAAGAAGAAGAAGAAGAAAAGAAGAAGGAAAGAAGAGAAAGAAGAAGGAAAAAAGAGAAAGAAGAAGAAGAAGGAAAGAAGAGAAAGAAGAAGAAGAAGAAGAAGAAGAAGAAGAAGAAGAAGAAGAAGAAGAAGAAGAAGAAGAAGAAGAAGAAGAAGAAGAAGAAGAAAAAGACGAAGAAGAAGAAGAAGAAAAAGAACAAGAATAAGAACAAGAATAAAAAGAAGATTAAAAAAAAAGTAAAAAAAGAATCAAAAGAAATGAAGCAGAAGGTCATTTTTATCGCTTTTACATGTACATATATATATGTGTGTGTGTGTGTGTGTGTGTGTGTGTATGTGTGTGTGTTTGTCAGACAGACAGACAGACAGACAGACAGACAGACAGACAGACAGACAGACAGACAGACAGACAGACAGACAGACAGACAGACAGACAGACAGACAGACAGACAGACAGACAGACAGACAGACAGATGTTCATATTTATATATATTGCTTTGTGTTTGACAGGACGTCACCAGCAAACCACAAAAACTTGCTCTGCAGTATTCCTTACCCTACAGCATGTTTCATGCCCCCTACTTTGGGATACAAATGCCTTTGACCACTTGTCTGCAGCCTGGGAACTACATCTTGCTGATCGATGCTCGCAGAAGTCCATTTTTCTTTCAAGAAGTGTTAGTGTGTGATGATGAGCACTGCTTTTTCATAATAATGAAATAATGGGTTGGGTACCTTAGATACTGATTTTGGCCTTAAGTGTGGTTTATATATAATATACTATAGAATGCACATGTTTTTCTCCCTCATATATATAATATATGTATAGCCGTTCTTTAGATGATTTATAATGACTTTTTTGACTATGCGATGTCCCCATTTAACCTCTATTGTGTAGGTATTAATTAGGGTGTTTAATGGATGTTTCTTGATTGGTGTGCTTGATGGTTGCAGTTGATTTGGGTCTCCTTTCAAACTGTGATTACTTCGCTACTTGCCCGTCTCTTGTCTGAAAGTTGGTACCTGGTGGCTGCTTCTTCGCCGTCTCCTGTGTGGATGTCTGTTTCATATGGTCTTCTTTAGGGCTGAGATTAGAATGACTCAGCCCTAATATGTGCAACGTCTACCTCTTCTGAAGTGCCTGCTCCTGTGGCCTTTTCTCCCATTAGCGGCGCTGAAGTGAGGTATCTTTGGACTGCTAGGCTGCTCTCCTCTTTTCCAACGTATGAGTTGCTTTCTTTCCGTGTGCCTCGTTAAGTATTCAATTTGGTTTTCCGGTTTCAGGATTTGCTGGATTCTTTTTCGATGTTCGTCAAGAGTGTGTTGCTTTGCGCCTGTTTTATCCGTTGTGTCGTTACAATGACTTCTTATTCTTCCTAGACTTCCTATTTTTCTTTTTATCGAGGTCTGTGGTTCTTTCAGTTCCGCAATCCTTCTTGTCTACATCGTCGGTAGAGGCAGCTTCTTCCACTGCTATGATCGCCACTGTAGCCTGCGACTTGTGCCGCAGCTTCATCTTCTGGGCCCTGTGCATTGTTTCTGCTTATCTCACTATCACTGTGTTAACAGGTTTACGTTACTGCTCCCTGGGCTCAGTTTTCATGTTCTTATCCGTAGTGCTTGCCTTCAGTGTGGATTGTGTTCGCTTAACTGTTTTTTGTCTGTTCCTTGATCTGTTATAACTTGTTTTCTCTCAGTGGCTGATCTATTTCGTACTGACCCGCTTTTGCTTGGAGCTTTGTTGTATGGAATGTTGTCGACGATCGCCGTCTTTATCTGGTAGTCTGGTAGTCTGGTAGTCTTAGTTTCAGCTTCATAGCAAACGGGTCACCCCATCTTTGCTCCGCTCCTGTGTCAACGAAAAACACACAGAATGTTTATCACAGTATTAGAATTGCAGTTCATCATTGATGGTAGCAGAAGTCGCCAACAGATCAGCAGTTGCCCACGCGATCAATTTTAATCACATACGGGCACCACAACACTGCACGACAGGCATCGCGCCATTTTCTGAATCTACAATTCACACCAACACGTTGGTACAGTCGAAAAAACATTCCAAATGCAATCCGCAGCTCACAGGATCACGCCATGCATTCAACTCAGAAGCTGGGCGACGAAACTATATCCAGTCTACAAATGGAGCAAAAATGCATCGGCCACCGTCCGGCAGAAGCAAAACATTTGCTTCTGTTTCGAACAGTGCCGCTGCCTAACGTCCATTTTGACCGGAAGTCAAATTTGACAGTCTTTATCGTCTTCTTGCAGTCTTGAATGTTCGGACAGCTGAGGGATCTAGCTCCATGATTTCCGAAATAGTTTGCACACGTCTTTTTATTTATGGCTTTCTGTAATGTATATTCATTTTGATCAGGAGTCATTCGTTGAACGGATGATTTCCAGCGCAGTATCTGCATGTCTCAATCTTACTATAGGCAGCTGATTATAGCGTGAAAGGTCTTTTGGCAGGGAGAGCACCGTTGAATTTTCTGGGTGGGGTGATCTGTGTTTTCTTTTCAAATGCCACATGGATGTTGTGTCCGTGTCTGACTTGATCATTAGTCTGGGGTCGGTACGTTGTTTCTTCGCATAATCCGCTCTGCGCTTTCAGTCTTCAGGTCCTGGTTTTCTTTTTCTTTAGATGTCGTTTAGTCTGGTAGTTACTTTTGCCGTGTTAATCCTTTTATCATCCACACACCCCTTTCCCGTCTAAGCAGCTAAGACACCCTAAAGTGATATAATATGGTAACTGGGGCGTTGGATCCTTGATTAGATGATTCGAAACAGTCTGCCCATTTTTTTGTCCATTTTGTTTTTAGAGTAGCACGCCACACCGTCTTTCATCTTGCCGATCTGTATGACGCATTGCTTTTCCAGTAGGCCTTCAATAAATGAAGAAAAATGAATCAAGAATTTACATAACTGCACTCGGGATATTCCCACACGGGCTTCGTCTCCTTCCTCAGCAGCCAACGAAGAGTATGCTAATAGTACCAGTTGCAATCTGACTAGAATTGTGACTGTGTTCTCCCTCCCCCCTCTGTTTTTTAAAGTAATGAATACCTTACCGACCATCTACTCGCCCCCCCCCCCCCCACACCCCACTTCGTCGAATTAGTTTATATGTGTATTTTGATATACTTGATACACATGAGTTTGCATTATTTGAATAATTGATGTTATGTGGATGCATATTTAGAAATTTTACAAGCATCATAAAATTAATATGAATGTATATAACTGTTAGCTGCATGTATGTACTCATGTACAATTAAATTTTGTCTATCGCACAGAACACAGCTAAAATATGCGAACTGTTATATATATATATATATATATATATATATATATATATATATATATATATATATATATATATGTATACATAGAATTTATTTGTGTTTGAAGATAATATATAGTCTAATAGCCTGGTTAAAATACATATCAGCTGCCTTACTGAATGATACTTTTTTAATAAATTGTTGATAAATCGAAAAGTGGTCACTCTAATTCACCCTGGCCCAAGGTAGTGACGTCACGGGACCAGACTTGACCGTGTTCTGTAATAGAGTAAGCCTTCGTCACTGCGTAACCCACTGTACATTTAAAACACTGCACTTTTTAAAATTTATGAAAAATACTTTTAATTTTTGAAGTTGCTAATAAAATACGTATAAATTTGTATTCTAATTGCTGAACGTGTTCATATACATATATATATATATATATATATATATATATATATATATATATATATATATATATATATATATATCATATATATATGCCAAACCCCCCTCCCCCGAACACACACACACACTAACTGTACCCGGCCATGTGTTGCTGTGGCTCAGTCTAAATTGAAAAGAAAGAAAACATATAATGCACATGTCCAGTTGGGTTAATTTCACTATAATTGTGTGCATAGTTAACAAGATCGTTTACGGACTCTAGAACACACAATATATAATTGTGTTTTTATTGTATTTAGTGGTCGTTTCAAATGTATTATTATGACAGCCCACCCACCCCCCCCCCCCCCCCCCCCAAAAAAAATGATGTCTATTTGTTTACCGCATGCTACAGCTGAAAGTAAAGCTTACTATTGTACTTCCAAAATAAGCAACACATTCTCAAAAAAAAAAAAAAAAAATGTGTTATTAAATATAAATAAGTTGAAAAAAGGAAAGCTGTAAAAATCATCTTTGAAGCTCTCAGTTAACCGTTTCTGTCATCACTCCCCAGTCCACCGACTACTGCTCTTTCTCGCTCGGAAGGATTTAAAATGCATCACCTGAGGATATATTTTTTAATTATTTTGGCATCCGTGTCCACCCAGGCTAAAATGTGATTGCCGGATTTATAATAAGAAGTAAATGCGGCCAGTATAATGTTTATCACATCATCCATCGAGTACCCGTACTACTACTACCACCGCCGTCACCTACCACAAGAACTAAAAAAAAAAAAAAAAAAAAAAGACACCTCTGTCTGTTTTATCACCTTTTTAATTTGGTGTAGACAGGAGGGTCGTGAGCCTGAGAATTTAGATCCGCATGCCAGTGCCGTCGCAACGTACTGTTTATGTTAGGATGTTGAATCCCCCCCCCCCCCCCCCCCCCCCCCCACCCCCCCCCCCCCCCCCCCCCCCAACCCCCCCCCCCCCCCCCCCCCCCCCCCCCCAGCCCGCCCGACAGAAAAACTGGCATCACCTTACCGGGTTTCGAACTCAGGTCTGCCGCATGAGAGTCCGTGATGTAACCACTCGGCCAACCACAGTAACAACAACAACTATTTTTCTGCTACTGCTATCACTGCTGCTACCATGAGCAGAATAGTCTTGGGAGGGCAAGGCGGTTTCTATGACTTCTCCGACATGGGCAGTAGTCATCTCATTAACGTCAAGTTAGATGCAGATGGCGAAGAAGATCGCGTCGAGGGTGATGAATATAAGTGCAGCCTGGAGCAGCCGGACAATACTATTTTACTAGGGGCAACAGTCGTCGGCTCAATCACCCCAGGACTGGTGTCATTATTGGTTTTGCGGTTGTTGAGCTCTCGAGGAAAAGATCTGAGAACCTATCCGGAATGCTGTAAAAATAGTCCTCACTAATCACTTATATTTAATTTCCGTATCTTTTCATTCAAACATACAAACTTTCAAAAACTCCCTTGTTATTCGCATCACTTTTAATTCGGACTTGTTTTTATTCCCACATCTTTACATGTCGATACATACTTTCAACAAAACTTCGTCCACATAACGACAGATTCATGCAGATTTCTGATGTCAACAGTCAAGGTTCGCCTACCAGCGGAAATAGACACCCCCCCCCCCCCCCCCCCTCCCTCTCCGCCGGGTACACAGCAAAAAAAAAAAAAAAAAAAAAAATCGGAAAGTCTGAAAACAAAACCAAGATGTCGATGTGATCGTCACTGGAGCAATGTGGTTCGTGCTTTGTGTGATACTTTTATTTAAAAATACGCCCGTATTCAAATGCAACATTTTGCGAAAATTTCATAACAATCGGTAAAGCACTTTTAGAGATTAACTATTAGTCACACAAGGACATTTTACACACACACACGCACACACACAGACACACTCACACACATGTGTATATATATATATATATACACACACACACACATATATATATATATACACGCACGCAGGCATACACTTGCACACACACACACACACGCACGTACGCGCGCACAGACAGACAGACAGACACATTGTCATTTTTTTGGTGTCATTTTTTGTGTGTGATGCTCTGATTTTCAATAATGAGCAGTGTTTATATTGGTAATAATAAATTAACTGGTTACAGCCTTCTTTTTTGAGTACCTATTTTATTTTATTTTTTTGCTGTTGTGAATTATAGCTAAAATATATCTTTCTTTTCTTCTTTGACATTTAGTTCTTTTTAAAGCTGAAACGGATGTTGAGATATACGTGGCAGTACTAGTAATCGTGGTAGTGGTGGTTGTGGTAGCAGTAGTCGTAGTAGTGGTTTGTGGAAATGGTGGTGGTGGTAGTAGTAATAGCAGCAGCAGCAGCAGCAGCAGCAGCAGCAGCAGCAGTAGTAGTAGTAGTAGTAGTAGTAGTAGTAGTAGTAGTAGTAGTAGTAGTAGTAGTAGTAGTAGTAGTAGTAGTAGTCGCAGTAGTAGTAGTCGCAGTAGTAGTAGTAGTAGTAGTAGTAGTAGTAGTAGTAGTAGTAGTTGTAGTAGTAGTTGTAGTAGTAGTTGTAGTAGTAGTTGTAGTAGTAGTAGTAGTAGTAGTTGTAGTAGTAGTAGTAGTAGTAGTAGTAGTAGTAGTAGTAGTAGTAGTAGTAGTAGTAGTAGTAGTAGTAGTAGTAGTAGTTGTAGTAGTAGTAGTACGGTGGTCCTGAGTCGAGATATTTGAGCAGCCCAAACATAAGAAAATAAGGGGAGCTGAGCACATCACTTCGCCCCTTCCCCTTTCACCGCCCTTCTCTCTCTCTCTCTCTCTCTGTCTCTCTCTCTCTCTCTCTCTCTCTCTCTCTCTCTCTCTCTCTCTTGATCCTAATAAGCCAATAGTTTCATAAGGGGACTAGGATGCCGCTATAAATAATATACGGAAATTATCTGTTACATAATGTGTTTTTATATTTCATATTATTTTGATTTTATTATTACATTTATTGGCCATTCTGCACATACTAATAATAATAATAATATTATTAATAATAATGACATTATTATTATTATTATTATTATTATTATTATTATTAATGTGCTGGGAAAATAAACAAAATAGAAATAATATGAAATATGCAAACATATATTTAAGAAAATGTATATAAAAGGTTAAAAGGGCTCTCTTAGTCCACGTACAAAGTAACTGGATTGGATGGGCCCTCTATTAAAAAATGGGGTGGGGGTGGGGGTGGAGGAACCTAAGCCCCCGGGTTCCAGCGCCTATACATTTAACTTAGTAAAGATTTAATCTATAGTACAAGCCAGCCAGCCAGCCACCCACCCCCCCCCCCCCCCCCCCCCCAAACACACACACACGTTGCTAGTAACGAACTCGGGCTCATCCACACACTAGCTGAGCTTTCATTGATGCTTGATCAGGCTGGTAAACGTTGCTCAAGATTGAAGTGGTGTCCCGGTGTACTGCTGTATTCACAAAAGCTTTTTGCTCTGCTCTTCTGTGAGCAGCGGCCGCCCACAATACGTTCTCACTTGTGAGCACCTTACTAGTGTGATCAGCGATTAATCCAGCCGTTTCTGGGGGGGGGGGGGGGGGGGCGGGGCAACCTTTGGAGGAAAAGGGGAAAGACCAAACATTGTCCTAAAACACAAAACATCTGTGCTGTCTCTAAATGAAGCCACTTGTGTCTTTTGAATGTAACGCAGTGACTCTCGTACTGTGACTCTCGTACTGTTGCCCTAAACCCAAGAGAGCGGCTTTTTTTCAAGCCGTCCACAGCCACAGCAGGGAACGAACCAAAGTTCAAAAGAATAACTAGGAATAAACTCACAGGGAGCAAGTACAGCAGGGATCTACCAGTCGTCAGTAGAAATTATCCTCGTGGACACGCCATTCGGCCCACGATTCCTAGACGCATTCGGAGGTGGGCCCACCTGAGTTCATGAAGCTCAGGGCTGGTGCCCTGCTGCACGAAATTACCGGATGGTGTTTTTCTTTCTGCCAGAGACAAGACGACTTGGTGGTTTCAGCAGAAGGTACTGTGAGATAAGAAATCGCCGCGGCAGCCTAATTAAAGCAGTCAGCGTGCCTGGACGACCGAGCGACAAGCTTACGTTTGGTTTACCGGACACATGTTGGACTTTTATTAGCAGGTGGCAGAGGATCACTGGCAGACACTTTGGACACGATGGACTTTCAAGGGGTGAGAAACCCTTTTCCACTAGACACCCGGACCAGCTCACCGAGGCCCGTCCCCTACGTTGTTGCGTTGCGTCCAAAGCCAGCTAGAGGCCCTTTCGGCTACCTCTCCCAGTTTTTTGAGTGTACGTTTCCGTTCATTACCGCGCAATCCTAGTTTTTTAACCACATTGTAGAGCGAAGTGGAAACGAGGCCTCTCGCTCCCACTTCGACGGCAAAGACCCGTACCGTGTACGCCTCGTTTTTCCTCAGACCGGCTGCTAAATCACTGTATTTCTAGAGCTTATACATGTGATTCTCCTCCATACGCGACTCAAACGGGACGGTCAACTCGATCAGGATGAGCTGCCGTTTTTTGCGCAGAGTGGAGAACTATGTCCGGTCGCAGGCCGGTCTTACGGATCAACTCGGGGTACCGTTCATGGCCCGGCAGATCAACCGCCAGTAACCAGTCCCTCGCAGAGTCTAGCACAGATGGAGCGAATGCGTTTTGGTTGACCTTACCTTTTGGAACCTGCCCAGCCTTGAGGAAACGAATGGGGACGATGCTAGAACTGGCCCTTGCGTTGGCCCTCATTCTAGCCTGGTCAACAACGGCTGCTAACTCTTTTAGCACCTTGTTGTGTCGCCAGGTGTATCGGCCTTGACCTAGGGCTTTCCTGCATGCGGACAGGACGTGCTCAAGAGTTTGCTTCGATTTACACAACGGGCAAGTCGGATCGTTGATCGCAGACCATTTAACCATGTTAACACTGGACGGTAATACATCGTACGCCGAACGAACGATAAAGCTCAGTCGCAGCGGGGTCATCCACCAGATCTCACCCCATGTGAGTACTCTTGGCAATGCGCTCTCCAGGCTGACCCAATGGCCCTGCTGCGACTGCTGGGCTGCTTTCTGGACCCGAACCTCGTTTTCGTTGTCCCTCACCGTTTGTATTACCATGTCTCGGCGTTCTTTGGCTGAGGCTTTTGACCACCAATTGACTTTCCCGTGCCCTAGGCCTCGACGGTCGGTTTGAGTGTATCCCATTATCTCTTTCAATTTTAGTGCATTCTGGGCAGATTCTATCGCATCGAGGACCCTCCATTTCTGGCCAGTCTTTAGAGCGGGCTGGACAGCGATGACATTTGGGTCTGAAGACTCGCGCAAGAGCATGGCGAGCCTTACCTTGCCGACTTTAAACTCTTCGGTTATCGATTTGAACGGGAGTACCAGCTTAGCCTGCTTGCAATACAGAGCCACGTCGGTCAGACAAGGCGGTGCACCAATCCACTTTCTCAAGGCTGTGTTGATTTTCTTCTCCATGGTTTCCACTGCAGTCATCG
The DNA here is from genome assembly GCA_905116865.2 of Candidula unifasciata. NCBI lineage: Eukaryota > Metazoa > Mollusca > Gastropoda > Stylommatophora > Geomitridae > Candidula > Candidula unifasciata. The sequence goes on along the minus strand of CAJHNH020004110.1, from coordinate 32,808 downwards.
TCACCTTGTAGACTAACAGTGGCCATAGGAGCTTTGGAATCAACATGAATTGGAGACACCATACCTTGAATTTTCCGATCAGCCTGCATCGCTCGATCGCGAGCAGGCCTGTAGCCAGTGACTCGTGTATTCGCCGGACCTCCGCTCTATCAGATAACTTCGAATCGTAAACGCGACCGAGGCTCTTCACCGGTTCCTTCAGAACCGTGGGGATCTTGTTCCTTGCCACCGTAAAACTGATTGCCGACACCTTGCCCATATGGATTGACAGACTCCTCGACTTCTGCGGTTTGAACTGCATACCGCTCCATTGGACCACCGCGTCCAATCTTTTCAGGATCGTGCGGACAGACTCCTCGCTGCCCGTTATTATAGTCGTGTCATCCATAAATGCGCGTAGTGGCGGCAACCAGTGATCCCCTATTTGAAGGCCCTGGGAAAGGAACAGACAAAACATTGTCCTAATACACAAAACATCTGTGCGGTCTCTAAATGTAGCCACTGGTGTCTTTTGAATGTAACACAGTGACTCTCGTACCGTGACTCTCGTACTGTTGCACTAAACCCAAGAGAGCGGCTTTTTTTCAAGCCGTCCACAGCCACAGGGGGGAACGAACCAAAGTTCAAAAGAATAACTAAATAATTAGCCACATTCGCCGATTTCTAATCAACTCCTGCCCGCATGTCATATAAGGTTTGACTTGATGATGAATACCCGCAGAACCTTTGGGTCCGTGTTTACACAGATGGGTCAGCAGAAAGCGCAGTCAGAAACGGAGGTGCGGGAGTGTACATTAAGTATCCTAATAATACCAGGGATACAGCCAAATTACCAACGGGAAAGCACTGTCACAACTATGATGCAGAAGTTCAAGCCATGTATCAAGATAAGCGGTAGAGAAAACTACTAAATACAGGGTATTTTTCACAACCAGTGGTATTCCTGACAGATGCAAAAGCAGTACTTCAGTCACTCCAGTCTGGAAAAAACCAAGTCACCAAGCATACGGACACTACAAATATCCGAACTAGGGCAACCGCTGTAAATTAGTAATGCAGTGGATACCTTCCCACTGTGGAGTTCCCGGAAACGAAAAAAGCTGATAAACTAGCTAAGGAAGGTGCAACTGAAGAACAACCTGACATACCAGTCTCTTATCAACAGAAGAAGAAAATGATCAAATCAATCAGAATGCCACGAAACTGGCACAAGATGATTACCATATTAGCGACAGAACAGAGCAAGTTATTATCCTTCGCCTTTACGGGCGCTTAGTGTTACAAAGACAGTGAAATTCATACAAGAGACGGCTATCCGTTAAGACCCATTTAGGCAACGTCCTAGGGCCAATGCAAAATTCGAAGATTTTGTTGTTGTCGTGTATACGAGCGTCCCTAGTGTTAAAATTCTTTGTTTTGGAATCGGAAATACCCGATTTCTAGGAAGTTTTTGTTTCAGTTTCACTTTTACATTCAGTCGTGTTTAATTCGGGTAGCGAAAACACTTTTGTAATCGATGGCATGAAGATATATTTTAACTCTGAAACTGTTACAAGTCTGAAAAGAAAAAAATCTTTTACAATGCTCGATTGATTCATTTTTGTCAATACGTAAACGTTATTATGTCATAATCTAAGCGTAATTTTTTTTTTCACCGGTCCCGGAATCAACCCTGTTTGCTGCTGTAGTAGGCACCTGACAAGATACGGAGAAATACGCAGTAATTTTGCAGTATATTGTTTTTGTCTTTATTGCTTAACTATGTGATTCCGAAGTCTTTCTGACCTATAGTTATAGCTGTTTGAATCCACTGAGGTTAAAATAGCCAAAGTCACCCAAAACGTGAGGTAACAATTGAATTAACACGTTATTATAATATAACAGTCAGCTAATTGTGGACAAGGTGTTTTAGAAAGGCTTATTGTAAGAGAAGTATCCAGTAAACGCATGATGATTAACTAGGACTGAATGAGTTAATGGTAACGCTGCCCATTTATAGCATAATATTTAATATGTTTTAAAGATACAAATAAACCAAACTTGTGTGGTTGATGACCAAGATGGCTGACCCAGTCAAGAGACAGAAACAGCAGAAGAAACATTTGTGTTTAATTTGTGATGAGGAAACAGCAGAAGACAATCCTTTTTGTCAGCTGTGCCTGCAAGTCAGGTAAGTGTGTTCATGAAATAATTTGTAAGTTAAACTTCTTGTAAACATCTAATAGTTTTGTGATGCTCATGTGATTGTTTTGTGATGCTTTGGGCACTTTGGCTCTACTGTCAAATTTGGCCGGTAAGCTGGACTGCTTCGGCCGGCTTAGTGGGAGTTATGTCCCTTCGCGTCCCTTCGCCAAACTCAAAACAAGTCGCGGAAAAAGTCACGAATCAAATGACATACTTACCTATCATCATCCGGGTGCGTGTAGGGCTGCGTAGGGTTGCGTCTAGGGCTACCTATCATCATACAGTTGCGCGTAGGGCTGCGTAGGGTGTCTATCATCATCATCATACGGTTGCGTGTAGGAATGCGTAGTGTGTCTATCATCATCATCATAAGGTTGCGTGTAGGGTTGCGTAGGGTTTGGGTTAGCAGTAGGGTTAGGGGTGTGGGTTAGTGGTCGGGTTAGGGTTAGAGATAGGGTTAGGGGTAGGGTTAGGGTTAGATGTGAAAATAGTCACGTAGGAGGTCGAAATACTGACCGACAATCTGATGCTTGTGGGAGTGGCGTCACTGGAAGTGTGCCAAATATGACGGCAATAGCGCGCGGCGGCTGGTGCCCCAATCGGTGGCGAATTGTCCGTGTCAGTAGCATCCCCCGTCCGTCGACTGTTTGCGCGTGCATGCGACTGTGCGCGATTGTAGGGAACTACGGCGTCACAATTGTCACATCTAACGCTACACCTAACCCTAACCCCTAACCCTAACCCCTAACCCTAAACCCTACACCCTAACCCCTAACCCCTAACCCTAAACCCTAACCCTAAACCCTAACGCTAACCCCAACCCCTAACCCTACCCCTCATCTTACGCAAACAACCAACCTACACGCAATAAGCAGCCCTACACGCAACCGTAGGACGATGATAGACACCCTACGCAACCCTACACGCACCCGGATGATGATAGGTAAGTATGCCGTTTGATTCGTTACTTTTTCCGCGACTTGTTTTGAGTTGTTTTGAGTTTGGCCAAGGGACATAACTCCCACTAAGCCCCGCTAAGCCGGCCGAAGCAGTCCAGCTTACCGGCCAAATTTGACAGTAGAGCCGATGCTTTTTATGACAGTTTTGTGATAAAATTAATGATAGTTTTGTTATACTTATAGTGATCGTTTTTGCCGTACTAATAATGTTACTTGTGTGATGCTTATATAGTAGTTTTGTGATACTTTTATGATAACTTTCTGATACTAATATTGATAATAATAATGATAGTTATGTGATAATAATAATGATAGTTTTGTGATATAATAACGATAGTTTTGTTGTACTAATAATAATAGTGCTGTGGTGCTTATATGATAATTTTTTGATGCTTATATAATAGTTTCTTCATGCTTAAATGATAGTTTTTTCATGCTCATATAATGGTTTTGTCATACTTATATAATAGTTTTGTCATGCTTATATGATAGTTTTTGTGATACTAATGATCTAGTTTTATGATACTTATTATGATAGTTTTGTTGTACTAATAATGTTAGTGTTGTGGTACTTATATGATAGTTTTATGATATTAAAATTGACAGTTTTGCGATACTAATAATAATATTTGTGTGATGCTTATCATGATAGTTTTTTTTTAAAATTTAGATGATAGTATGTGATGCTTATATAATGGCTTGTGATATATGATAGTTTTGTGATACTTGCAATGATAGTTTTGTGATGATAATCATATGATAGTTTGTGATTACAGCTAGGCTGCGATATCCTCACCTTTAGCCCACCACATTTGATTTCTGCCCGAATTAGTCGCCTTTTGTGACATGCATGATACGAGGCCAGAGACTGTTCGCTGGTTTCCTTCTTAGGAACAGAGCAGTGATTTGACACCCCAACTGCAGTGAAGTTGGAACCTCATCTTATGATTAATGTAATCACTAAATAAATAATCTGGTTTAACTCTTTGAGTAACAAGGAACGCATCATACGTTCATAGATTCCTACCTAGAAGCCCAATGAATGCATGATGCACTGATTTTATCACTTTCTCTACTATCCCCTGGGCCTGTGATGCTGAACCCCCTGGGACTCAAAGAGTTAATAAAATTGTAAAAAAAAGTGATCTATGAAAACATAAAATGTCTGCTAATTTAAACATCTTGTGTGGGTTCTGTGGCCCTTTAGAGTCGGTGGAGGGGGATAGACCCGCTACCCGATAATTAGCTTCTGTAAAAGGTGATTAAATAAGGCTTTGCTGAAATCAGACATGTTTGACTGAAAGGCACAAATATTGTAGCAAAGCTGTAAACCACCACACAATATGGCAACTGATCTTTTAACCTGTACAGTCCCTGAATTTCACAGCTGCTGTCTGATTGAAGCAATAATGATGTCAACAAAAACATGAGTATGTGGCATCCTCAGGATCCGTGTACACATCTCAATGCTGCTTGATTGATATACTTTGACGGACTAAACATTAAGATGTATGTACACATATATACAACTATGTTGGTTGGGGCACATGGGTATTATCCAGTACCCTGGGTAAGTTGTTTATTGCTGAAAGAGTTCAGGATGAAAGCAGAAAAAGCAGGCTTTGATAGTCGAGAATTCTTTACAGGGGAATGTTGTAATTTACACAGATTGAGTCTGTAATTTGCGATGTGAGAAGCTTGTGGGCAGGATTCTGATGCTGTTGCACTGACCACTAGTAGTCTGACTATGGAGGTGATTGCAGTGACCAAAGCAATAATGTGGCTGTAGATGCAGATCCTTTCCCACACATTCATTCTCAGGGGTTCAGTGAGCATGCTCAGAAAGATAGAGAAGGACTTTATCTGAATCCAATGGCTGGAGTCTCTAAAGGGGTCAGGGCTGACACATATTAGTTTTATATTAGTGCTAGGGCATGCAGGTGTGCTAGGAAATGAGCAAGCTGATCAGCTTGCAGGTAAAGCTAATTGGAGGGTGGACGAGCCATGGACAATGCTGATATCATGATGTTTTACGAGAAGTAAGACATTTGCGAGAACCAGGTGATGACTGTGAGTCTGCAACAATGACCAGAGTGCAAGAACAATATGTTTAAAGGGGTGTGGTCAGACAAGAGCACTGTGCAGGAAGTCAAAGAAGAAGAATAAACCAACACAGAACTGGTGTCGTGAGCCACTACATGCTGCAGGATTTACTAATTTATGAAGTGAATGATTCAATGTGAAATGAGGATAATCTGTCAACTAACTATGCGTAAGAAGAAAAAGATGCTTTTTTGTTTGTTTTGTTTTTGTAAATTGTCTATTTTTTTTTCTGTTTACAGGGGAAATCCACCTTCAGATGCAGCCCAGGCTCAGAGGGCCACATGGAAGCCAAAAGTAAAAAAAAAGAAAAAGAAGAGCAAAAGAAAACAAGTAACAGAACAGTATAATAATGCTGATGAAACATTTAGAGAAGGGCTTGAATGCACTACACATAAAGACTTATCTCAGACTAAGATGTTGGGACATGAACCAACAAAAGTAGTGTTACCAGCCAAATCTGGAGACAGCTTTGGTACAGGCTGGTGGAAGTTGAACTCTAAGACCTCACAAACCAAAAGTTCAGAGGTTAAAGATCCGAGCAGGCTAACATATAAGGATTTTTACAGTGATTCAGAAGATGAGACAGAAGGCTTATTTGAGAAAGAGAATTTATATGAAAAGAATACAGCAGCAGTCACTTGTTCTACTTCTGCATCCATAGTAGGGCCATCTCTGGAGAAAGCTGAGAAAACAACAGATAAAGTAGTAAAAATTAATCCTGAACTAGAATATAAGAATGTATATGATGACTCTGAGGAAGAGGAGGAGGATACAAACAGTAAGGTCAAAAAAATAATAAAGGCAAATACAAGTTCAGCTCCTGCCTCGGAATCTGCATCTTCAGCAACTGTGTCTTTGGAAGACAGCATGTCAAAGCTAAAACTTGAGAAGACTGGAGACAAAAAATTGAAGGAAGAAAAGAAAGAAACCACAAGTGACCAACGGTCATCCACATGGGGTCGGTGTTCACACTGTAAGAAGGAAGGTTATGTCTTGAGCTGTTCACGGTGTAAGCTGTCCAGTTACTGCAACAAAGAGTGCCAAAAAAGTCATTATCCACAACACAAAGCCATCTGCAGTAAGTAGAAAAACTTGTTTTATGAACTTTCAGGACAACATAAAATAACAAATTGTCATTGCAATGAATAATTTAATTCGGTCTCAACCCGTTGTTAATTAATCTTCATCAATTGTAAGTTAATAAATTAATTAATCTCAGTCAGTTAATAATTTAATCTTGGTCAGTTGTTAATGATTTAATTCATCTCAGTCAGTTGTTAACTGAATGTCAGTCAGTTGTTAACTAAATGTCAGTCAGTTGTTAATTATTTAATTAATCTGAATCAGTTATTGATTAATTTCAGTTGTTAATTACTTAATTCATGTCAGTCAGTTATTAATTAAATAGCAGTCATTTTTCCATTATCTAATTTATCTCAGTCAGTAATCAATTATCAGTCGGTTTTCAGTTAACTAATCTATCTCAGTCAGTTATTTATTAACTCTTTGAGTCCCAGGGGGTTTAGCATCACAGGCCCAAGGGTTAGTCAAAAAAGACGTAAAATCGGCGCATCTTGCGTTCATTGGGCTTCTAAGTAGGAATATATGAACGTATGACGCGTTTCTTGGGATTCAAAGAGTTAAATAGCAGTCATTTGTGAGTACAGCCAAAATAGTTTCTTAATACGGGAGTTCTGGATGATGTTAGCCCACTCTAATTGTGAATGTGCCAGTTTGGATCTTTTTAAGCATGCTCATTAAATCTGTCACTATCAGTGCAGGAATTTCCCTTTGTTTTGCCAGCCGTGCAAGTGCCCCTGTGACAGCTGCTGTCTCCATTATTACTGATTTCCCATTCCCCTGTGTGTGCCTACCCAGGCCACACCCGAAGAAATCACTGTGTGTATGATTATGTAACCTGGCTCAGTGTGCTCATAGATAGAGCTGTCACTGATGCTAAAATGAGAGCCTTCATCTTTAAAATTAACTTTATAGATAAAGGCTCTTATTTTTGCATTAGTGACAGGTTGGCTACATTCTCTGCCACACCTGATATTAATTATTGATGAATAGTTACCTGTATGTCCTGATCTATTACCTTTTTTTTTTTCAGGAAGAAAGGATAAATTTAATTTAATCCAGAGTAAAATTCCACATGGAGTGAAAAAGCCATTTATCAAGAAAACTGGTGACTTCAACATCAGTTCATTTCTGCGTGATCTTCCAAGTGAATTCAACTGTAAGTGACTTTGAATATTAACTCAGATATCCAACCCACATTGGGGAGCCATATTAAAGCTGAACAGGGTTTTATTGATTTGCCCCCTTGGATTCTCATCTAAATAGCGACTCTTTGAGTCAGATGTTGTTAATCTTTAAGAAAAGAGTCATAAGGAAAAAAAAATTAACAAAACACTTGTCATAACTTCTCCTGCCTGTCCTTTGACCTTTATTGTAACAGGCAAGACACAACTAACAGATTACACAATTTATCGCCTGGCATATATACACAATTTATCGCCTGGCATATGTACACAATTTATCGCCTGGCATATGTACACAATTTATCGCCTGGCATATGTACACAATTTATCGCCTGGCATATGTACACAATTTATCGCCTGGCATATGTACACAATTTATCGCCTGGCATATGTACACAATTTATCGCCTGGCATATGTCACTCTATTTTATCAGGTGCACCTACAGTACTATTATTAGACAAGGTAAAAGAAGTGATGGAATCCTTTGAACTGAAATATACAACAATCCACCATACTCAGAAGTAACTGTGTTTAAAGTTAGTTTGCGCACAGGACACTACAGAACCAACCCCAGCTCGTTTTAACTTTTGTGATTTCACTAAATAATGTTATCTTCAGTAGTTTGTCCTTTCTTTCCCAGTGGCCAGGTCTCAGTAGCACTGTTGAAACCAGTAAATTCTGCAGCCAAATCACCCACAGCTTAAATCAAACTTGGCACCTCCAAATTACAAAGGGTGTTCGCAATATCTAAATCACAGAAAAGACAAGATTAGAGGGGGGGGGGGGGAAATAATGAATTTTCCCCTCTTTTGTTGTTTCTATATTTTTTGTGGGTCGCCTCCCCAGTGGAGGTTGGTGGCACTGGCTGTGTAATGCCACTGCCTCCTTCGTAGTGGAAGTTGGTGACACTACGTAAGTATCACTGTCACTGTCTTTTGGCATATTACATGAGCGGTCCCTGTCTCTTCCATGTTATGACTCTCATACCATTTCCAAAAGCTGCAAAGGTTTTTCTGAACTGTCCATCGAGAAAATCAAGCTCTGGTACATTAAAATAAAGTTTGTCAAACTTTGATTTTCTTTTTACTAAAAAACAAGGCAATAAGATAATAAGTTCTTGTTAGGCTGCAGTTAGTTAATCTAATTATGTATCCTTGCATAGATGGTGAATTTGAGCAGAAACTCAAGAGAACTGACTGAAGCAAATGAAAGAAACAAAGAGAAGACATGAAAATAATGAGAAGCTCTGCAAAGAGTTTGTATAACAAAGAAGAAGAACAGAGCAATTATTACATTAAGTTAAGATGTGTTATTGTTGATGTTGAAACCATTGGTGATAACATTGTTGTGTGTGGTCCTGCAGATGCACAAGGAGAGAGAATGGTTGTCATGGCAGAAATTATTGGGCCTTATTTCCACCTCTTTCGCCATGGGGTTATTATTAGGGTAAGTATATTGTATATTTCTCAGCAATAAGAAACTGATTTTATTTCAGCATCCTTCTATAGGTGTTAGAGATCAGTAAATGTGATACCTGGTCTGCAAGTCGAGAGAGTCGTTATATAATTAGAACAAAAACACTGTGTATGAAAAGTTTGAGTAGGGCTGCGTTAAGAACTGAGATAATAGTGCCGAGGATATTATCCATAAGTGCTCTGTTCCCATCTTCAGTAGCCAGCGCAGAGTTCTTACCCCAATGGTACCAATGCAGTCTGATTGGCCTTTTTCTATAAGTGTTGACCAGCTCTTCTGATCACTCCCTGCTGCACTGTATGTACTTTTCAGACTGTGATGATCTCTTTTTGTGTTCACCGCCAGAGCTAGGAAGTGCATGCCATGCCTTTGATACCATACTGAAGAGAATTCATGGGGCATACTGCTGGGTCAGGCTCTAGGGCAGTAGCTGGGTCAGGCTCTAGGGCAGTAGCTGAAGTCTTTGAGTTGGTCACAGCTGACAGATCCCTTTGATTTGAATGCCAAGGCATGCATGTGCTTAAGGATATAATCAAGCTGACTGACTGACTGACTTTCTACCCCACCAGAACATCACACAAGCGATAAACACCCGATGACACAAAGTGCCACCATGTGGATGAGGATCGCCGCGGAGAGGTCCCAGAAACCGCGTTTAGACAATTGGCTATATTTATGGCCTGCCTATATTGCGGCCCCTGACAAAAGCCAGGGTGGGGCTTCAAATAACAAAAAATGTCATCCTAAAAAGGACGAAACTGGATTTACGGAAGGATGTTAGGCCTTCGCTAAAGAAAACACATATCAAGCTGACAGGCTTGCAGACCGGGTTACTGAAGTAGTCAGTAAGCAGCCATTAAGGCTCAAATACTGAATACTGCATGAGAAATATGATCAATGCACACATCAAGTGATAGCGATGTATCTGCAGCCATGAAAGTCACAAGTCAGTAGTGGTGAGGCCAGATAAGAAGACAATGCCATTAGTTACAGAATAAAAATAAACCGGCACAGAACTGATGTCATCAGCTGCTACACGCTTTGTGGTTTAAAGAAGAGTGGTTCCAAGCACTTACAGGCTTGAATAGTCTGATGTGCCAGTGAGGATGATCTGTCTGACTGACTGACTTTCTACCCCACCAGGACATCACACAAGCGATAAACACCCGATGACACAAAGTGCCACCATGTGGATGAGGATCACTGTGGAGAGGTCCCAGAAACCGCGTTCAGACAATTGGCTATATTTATGGCCTGCCTATATTGCGGCCCCTGGCAAAAGCCAGGGTGGGGCTTCAAATAACAAAAAATTTTGTCCTAAAAAGGACAAAACACCTATTGCTAGGTGAGCTGCGTTACTAACACAAGATCTGTCTGCCAACTGCAGTTGCTTAAATGATAGTTGTTTACTTTATTACTACTTACACGGATATGTAGAGTGTGTTTGAATCAAAAGACCTCTCATAGTGCAAGCAGTTAAATGCAGCCTTTCTTTGTCAATATTAAAAGTAGTCATGTTTTAGTTTTTTTCTTTATCCTAGTAAATGACTGATCATTGAAAATTGGCTAATAAACAGTGTCTTATCTCAGAAGCTGAAATGTTTTGGCTCTCTCAAGTGTTTAAAAGCGGATTGAAAAAAAAAATAATAATAGCAAAAAGCCTGGTACCAGGAAGGAGGGGCAGGGGCCGACAAACCTGACGACGGGCACATGATGTAAGCGACTTTTTGGATATGAAAGTACATGAGGCAGAAGAACTGGTGAGAGACAGTTTCTTACAGGCAGACCATAATGAGAGCGACATTCTGCAAAGGATCTGCTACATAATGATGATAGTAGATGGTCAGATTCAGGGGCACCAGAACTAAACGCTGCGGCACCTTGAGCACCCCCCCCCCCCATCTTCTTTAAGGAGGCTAATGCCCCTGCTTATTTTTTTTTGACATGTACAGATTTAGATTTTTAGTATTTGTTTATACATTTCATATTATTTCAAATATATTGTTATATTTATTTGCCATTCAGCCCATACTAATAAAACTATTTAGTATAATGATTATTGTGCACTTAAACAAAGCTCAAGCCTTTACCAACCTGCCCGCCTCTGACATTATTCATGCATGTCTTATTTCAGGACCTGATCGGAGATGAGACTCACATATTATTTTATAACGAATCAGAAATCTACGTGGACCGAGCAGCCAAAAAGCCAGTCACATATCCTCTAGCCATGTGTCTCCGGCCTGGTATCTTTATCCTTCTGCTGGATACCCACTTTCATCTCTTTTTGACGGAACAGTTGGAATTCGCATTAATAACCTAAGTCAGGTGCACTTTATGTTGGAAAATTAGACTAAGTTATCAGTGTTATTTAAGTCACCAATAGTGATTGATTTATAACTGGGTATTTGTGGTAAAGGAATCACCGTGGCCGAGAGGCTAGACGCTCACCACGGATCGGAAGGTCATGGGTTCGGACTATTTTCAAAAATGACCTTGGCTCCCAGGTTGACCCAGCCTTGAGTGGGTACCGGGTGCAGTCCTGGGAAGTAAAGGTGGCCGGCGTGATGCTGACCACATCACCCATCTTGTGCTGGTTGGTCTATAAAAATATAGGGCTAGCCCTATATGCCCTGTACGCCTAAAGGCGTGGAAAAGGGTCCTTTACTTTACTTTTATTAGTGGTAAAATATATGCAGCTTTTTACTGTAAAACTATATAAGCTAAAGCAGATTTTCTGTTTTTCTGACTGCTTTGTGTTTTACCTTGATGGTAATTAGTTAGTTATTCTCTCTTGAGCCTAGAGCGGCTCATAGGGCAGAGGTCATAGCTCCCCATGTCTGACAGTTCTTTCTCACCTGTTTTAGCTCTTGGATGTTCATTAGGTAATATCAAATCAGTATTGATTTAGTTCATTAAGTATTCATCATTATCATCAAATGCCTTGCTGACTGATGTCAGAGAGCATGCCTCTCTTCAGACTGCAGTCTCCAACAGCTTACATCAGCTCATGTACGGAAACATGACCTACTTTAGACTCTAAAGTAGGTCATGTACGGACACTCCTCAGCGTAGTGACAGAATGCTGTCAAGCATCTTTTAACATTGTCTTCCTTTATCTCTTTTCTCCAGATATTTCCATTGGTCACATGTTCCAGTTTCTTTCCTCTCATAACATGGCCATAAAATTATGAGTGTCTCCTTCTAATAATTGTGATAAGCTGTCTTTGGACCTTTGTCTCTTTTAAAACATCTGGGCTACTTATTTTGGCTACTCAAGGAATTTTAAGCATTTTTATGTTAAATCTCATCTCTGAGACCTTAGAAAATTGTTTGGCTTGTTTATTAATTGTCGAGGATTGACCGCCGTGTGTTAGAACTGGCTCTAATATAGCACACACAAACACACATTTTTTCTTTCTGTTTACATTTACTTAAAAATCAGTCATCTTACAAGGTATACTTTTGGCATTATATTTGATGAATGATAACAATAATCTTAAGTACCTTAATTCAGATCGCACATATAGCTCAGAATTTCCCTTTGAGACTCTCTGCTTTAAATTTTACCATTTACGAAGTACACCTCATGATGTGGAAACCGGTATTTTACCTTAACTGTACTTATGTCATTTATATTGTTTTAAGCTGTTTGTTAAATTCAGCGTTATATTAAGTTTTTTACCCCCCACATATTTTTATAGCAGACAGCTACACATGTCAAAATATAACTATGATCTGTCAACATTCAATGTTAGTGTTTTGACATTCACTGTTTATATTTATATGTTCATGTTTAAGGTTTCAGTAATGAGGGTTGATAATTCAGTATTAATGCTCTAAAGCTCAGGATTAATTTTTTTTTAAACATTTGGAGCTAATGTTTCAATGTTCAGAGTTAATGTTTCATCATTCATAATTAATATTTCAGACCATTCAGAATTGATACTTCAGATTTCAGAAATAACGTTTCAGCATTCAGAGCTAGGATTTCAGGGTTAAGTGTCAACGTATCATCATTCAGAGTTAACATTTCAATGTTCAGGATTCATGTTTCAATATTCACATTTAATGTTTTAGTGTTATGAATCCACATGGTGAAAGTTTGCTAATCCTCCCTATTCAATCTTTGACTTAGGAATGCCTTGTGGTATGGGGGAAAGTTTCTCTCTTTTTCACTGGTGTTTGGTTTTATGCCTTATAGTTGTGTTTGATGTTTTACACACCTTGTGATTATTAATGATGTATATCTTTGCTGGCTCACCTGTGGATCAGAAGGTCATGGGTTCGGGTTCTGACGGAGCTGGGCTTTCTTCGGAAATGACTTTGGCTGCCACATTGAACCAGTCTTGAGTGGGTACTAGGTGCAGTCCTGGAAAGTAAAGGCGGCTGGCATGATGCTGACTAAATCGTCCTTAAGTACCGATTGTTCTAAAAATATAGGTCTAGCCCTATATGCCCAATACTCCTAAAGGCGTGGAAAAGGGTCCTTTACTTACTTACTTACTTATGTCTTTGCTGTCAGCACCTGTGGCTAGGCATTGCAAACATGCTTCGTAATTCCGGGGTGACATTTTAAATTAGAGCTGAGGGCCAGTGAGCAGCAGACCACCTTGCTTTGGTTTCGACAGTGGTCTCAAAAGCTGGCCATTTAGTAAAGCAGTGGTAATCTACTTAATGTAAAATTGCCTAGTGAAATTAAAAAAAGCCAGAAATTGTGAATGTTATTTCTGCAAAGTCCTGTAAAGCAGTCGAGTCAAACATGCGGCCCAATGGTTGCACGCGGCCCTTTGCATGCAATGAAGTTTTTTTGAATTAAATATCTTCAATTAGTTGTCATGTGTCACCCTCATGACAACACAAATGTGACCCAAATGACCCTCAGATGACCATTAGTTTGACTACCTGTTAAATATATATATATATATATATTTGGATACTAAAGAACACAGTAGACAGGACATTAAGAGGCATATGATGGACTCCATTCACCATGCTTGAGGACCTTGATTTTGCAGATAATATAGCACTTCTATCACATAAACATGAACATATACAAGAAAAAAGTAACAGGCTTCACAGCACAGCAGAAATGGTGGGACTGAGAATAAATACAAAGAAAACTAAGATCATGACAAACAGTCCAAACCAACAACCAGTGACCATAAGTAACCAATCACTTGAAAATGTAGAACATTTCACATATCTTGGCAGTGTGGTGTCCCTACTGGGAGGGACAGAGGAAGACATACAGTCACGCCTGAACAAAGCTAGAGCTGCTTTTGGAAGGATGAGGCAAATCTGGAAATCCAACAATTACTGTAGAGGAACAAAACTCCGACTCTACAAGAGCATTATTTTGCCAGATTTTCTTTATGGAGCGGAATGCTGGAGAATGACCAAAAAGGATGCACACTAGCTGTCCACCTTCCACCACACATGTCTACGTAGAATTATCAAAATTTTCTGGCCAGATACAATCTCAAACACTAAACTACTTCAAGCCACAAACCAAGAAACTTTAGACAGTATGATTGCCAAGAGAAGATCGAAATGGCTTGGCCGCGTTATGAGAATGACTTCTGATGTACCTGCCAAAACAGCTCTCACATGGACACCAGAGGGAAAGAGAAAACAGGAGCGCCCAAAAACAACATGGAGACGAACGATGGAAAGTGACCTGAGTGGGGCATCTTTGACATGGAAAACTGCACTGAAGATTGCACAGGACAGGAAAGCATGAAAAGTCTCTGAAGCCTCATGTGCCACTAGTCATAACGAGAACTGATGATATATATATATATATATATATATATATATATATATATATATATATATATATATATATATATATATATATATATATATATATATATATATATATATATATATATATTGTTCGATAATTTGTACAGTGACTTCTATTATGAACTATTGGATTTCATTTTCACAATTTTATCCTGTATAATTTTGCCAAAGTTAGTTAAATGTTTGAAAAACTTTTCAAATGCCTTGGCTAAATTGGAAGGGCATTCTCAACCAACAGCAACTATCTAGCATGTGGATCTTATTATTATATATACTGTAGGGATGCAATTTTTTGTTATTTTAAAGCCGCACACTGACTGTAGTCGTGAGCTCTAATATAACGTAATGGTTGATTGGGTTTCTGTGACTTGTGCCCAGGTAATCCTCATTCCAGCGGTGACACTTTTTGTCACGGGATCTTAGTCGCTGGTTTTAGAATCCTGGAAGGGTTGAACGACACACAGCAGTTATGACAAGGATATTTTAAAATCCTCTTGTCACAATGCTTCAGAGTTGGTTGATATTCTGAGCTCATCATTTGTAGCTGCAAGTAGTCATCACTCTTCATTTGACTGGACAAAAGGCGGTCATTAGTAGACAGTATGATGTTCCTCTTGCACCACCTTGAGTGTTCCCCTGGTGGTTAGCCTTTCCACCATTTCATGTACCAGCAAGAAGAGCGGCTGGTGGTGTTTTGAACATGCAGGGTTCTCA
Organism: Candidula unifasciata; assembly: GCA_905116865.2. Classification (NCBI taxonomy): domain Eukaryota; kingdom Metazoa; phylum Mollusca; class Gastropoda; order Stylommatophora; family Geomitridae; genus Candidula; species Candidula unifasciata. Next base: position 17,302 of record CAJHNH020004110.1, on the reverse strand, counting down.
TGTTAGAGACTTTGGTTTTATTCTTTGTTAATGTTTGCTTTGTTCTGGCCATTCTGACATCTGTTGAACAGTCTCCATTGCTGGTTGTTACGGAGCCTAGATATTTAATATATATTTAATTTCTTCATAATTTTTTTTCTGCTATTTTTGCGTGACAGACAGTTTTACTTTACTTTTCCCTTTTGCTTTTACTTATTTTCCATTATGGTTTTTAATTGGTGAAAAATGCTTATAATTATTACCTATTAAAATTCTGTACACGCAATTGTCTGTAGAGTTTTTTCTTTTGCCTATTGTTGCGAGTGTGTTCTTTAACTTTCTAATTTTAATTATTTATGTTTCAAGCAACAGAACACATATGCTCAGCTTGCATGTGTGCATGAACACAACACATGCGTATTATTATTAATTCCATGTTTAGTTTGGATTTGCAAAAGACATCTGGCCAAATATTTTATATGTAACACAATGTATGCTACATGTTTAAAAGCCATAAACTGATGCGTTTTCACTGTGTATTGTGCCAGAGTGTGTTTTTACTTTGAAATCATCTGGGAATTAAAGGAGTTAAGATGTTTGATTGACTCTGTGCTATGAAACATCAAGTATTGTGTTTTCATTTGGTCAGAGAATAGTAATTTTTGTTATAATGCTTGTTTCCCTTCTTGAGCATCTGGCGTCTGCTATGAAAACCTCTCATGAGTCGAAGAGTTAATTTATATCTGTTTCCTTTATTAACAAAATTTTAATAAACTGTATTTACTTCACCAGTATGGTATACATGACTAAGTAGACACATTGGTGAAAAGACTATTTGATTGTTATTTATACCTCAAGCTAAAAGAGATACATCGGCTCACTGAAATCTGACAGTTCCAGACACATTTAAACATTCAGAGGTTTACCAGCAAAAATATATTTGCCATCCTTTTTAGGATGACATTTTTCGTTATTTGAAGCCCCACTTTGGCTCTTGCCAGGGGCCGCAATATAGCCCAGCCATTAATATGGCAAATTGGTTGAAGGCGGTTTCTGGGACCTCTCCATGGTGATCCTCATCCACATGGTGGCACATTGTGTCATCGGGTGTTTATCGCATGTGTGATGTCCTGGTAGGGTAGAAAGTCAGTCAGTCACCAGTAAATGGAGGACAAGTCTAGCCAAGAGGTGTGATTATACAGGGTCAGACAATTAAGTAATGAGACTAATTCCATGAAAATTAAAATAATCAACAGTTAAAGATATAATCTGTATTTTGTTCAAAGTAAGCTCCTCGTGGATTGATACACACACTGGAACGACCTCTGTAGTTCTATAGGCCAAGAGGTGTGATTATATACAGTGATGGGTCAGTGGCCAGGGACAGAAAATGGGTTGGGGCTTCGTTGCAAAAGCATGGGGACGAACGATGATAAGAAAAGAGCTTGACAGATGATACTTACTAACATATCCAGCATGAAATTGAGGCTGAAGCGGTAACTGGGGCATTCGGGTGGGTAAAGAGAATCTCTGTCACACATGTCGTAGTTTCAGATTCCTAAAGTATGCCCAGGAAGGTGTTCCATTTCCAGTTTGTGTAAAACAAAGGTTCCAAACTTCGGCGATGTTTAACCAGCTCATGCTCTCTTGAAGGTGGAATCAAGTTTTCTTCATATGGAATAGGTGTTTCAGTAGACTCTGTTCACTAGGGGAGGGAGTCAGATCTTATAACTAAAGCCTTCAAATGAAGATTCTTGTGAAGTATTAGAACTGCAGTTTTAATTTAAACTGCATATAGGTTCATTTGATTTGTACGGCTGGCTTCATTCTAACTCTATAACATGGGGGGGGGGGGGGGGGGGGGGGGGTTGGGTTCAGAAGTCACAAGTCGTGAGTGCTGGATGCATATATTTTGCCCAGACAGTGTAGGCATGTTTTCTTCTTCTTCGTTCACCGGCTGTGAATTCCGGCGGAAGGTCCCGGTTAATCGTCCGCTTGGACTTTTGGCTTTTACCTGGACCTGAGTTTTGCGTGTACAACCGTTTTGCTGTTCCCTGCCTCGCGGGCAGATGTACTCCGACTTCGAGGGAGGGCATGTTTTAAAATGAGTAGGTAAAGAGGCTGGTTGCACTGGCCATACTTGGTTGTATACTGCAACTGCACAAGACAGATCTGGGATAAGGTAACATGTAAAATGTAAGTTTTAAAAACCTGTACATGGAGACAATGTTGCAGTTGGGAGTGTCTGCGAGCTCTGCGAGCCACTCAACACTTGGAAGAAAGGCAAGACGAGTAGTTAACCAGATAACAACAGGTATCATCAGCATTGAGACTTTCGCTGGCTGTTAAAGAGGGAGATGGAGCTAATGTTGGCTTATCCTAAACCCTATGATGTTGAATCTTTACCCAGATGAACCCAGTTCCAGAAAAATCATAGCTGACATCTGGTCCGGTTCATTAGCGCCCCCTAATTAACTTTAGGTCTCAGACCGTAAATGCAGTGGTACATGGTTAAGGTTGGTCGCGTATCCTTTAGAGGAGGTTGAAGAAACAACCCCAACAGCCCCTTGTGTGGTTTTTCTAGGCAAATTTACGTCCAGTAGTTTGCCATTTCTTTTTGGACTGTTGGCTTTCCTGATACCACTGTCGAAACCAACGCAAGACGCATTGCCCGCAGCTGGAATCGAACACGGCATCCCGGCATTACGAAGCGTTCGCATCGACTTAGCCACAAGGGTTAATCATAATTTAACTTATACTGTGCCATTTTGTGTGTGCTCATCACCATAACTACCATCAGTGTTAAATGTATCACAACCAGGCTGTTACAACATTTTCCATTATAACTATAATTGTCTAAATTCCTTGATTCATCTATTTACATACACATTGTCTTAACTTGTAAGGGACGTAATTGTTATTTTCCTGTAGCAGTAACTCTCCAGTACATTTACTGAGTTCGCTTTCTTTAATTCAAGCCAGTTGAGTGAATTATTGTGACTTGCAGAACACATCGAATATAGCCTAGCTTGAATTCACATCCGCCTAAATAGCAATAGTTTGAAACCATTCACTGTGTTAAAGTATTCGGGTACTCCGTTAACAGTAGACAGAAGTGGTGCTATGCATTAACGATGTTAAATACATAATAACAAACACGTACACACTTTTCTGTCCATATTCTGCTTTACAGGCTAAGAGATAGATATCCGAGCTAGGACAAGCTGGGTTTCCCAGTATTCTGTGGTGCTGTTGTCTCAAAGTATCAGCGGCTACTATGTCCATCTTCCTTTTGATCGTCCACTACGTCTTGATGTTTCTACTGTCATGTTACACGCTCTCGTTGGAGGAAGTATTGAATTCTTCTTCTACTCTTGGAATGCCTCGCAGCGTCATGGCAGGAAGACATCTTTGGAACGAGCCTCTCTGTTCACTTCGTGTCTGATATTTCTGGGGTCCATGTTCTGCGGTGTCGATCTCTGTATCTATTACCGGTGTATCTGTATAATATTGTTCTCTATGGTCCCGTGTCTCATGCCAGTCTTGTTATATGACCAAACCATTTTAACTGGTCTCTGTAATTGGATTCATTTTCATTGAATGGTCAAACCATATGAGTCTTTTTTTAAAATATGAATTTAATTATAGTTGTTGTTCCAATAGCTCTTGTGATTTCTTCGTTACCTTGTAATTTCTTAGTTTCTCACATGATCTCTTCTACTTATAGTTTTGTTCACGACCTTTCTTAGACATCTCATTTTGCAGGTGTTCGTTCGTTCGTGTTTTTTAGTTATGTCCAAATCTGACACTGACAGCACACGGTTGGTATAAAGCTGGCTTGATCAATTTGTCATTTTTGTCTATCGGAGTAGCCTGATGGCTCTAATTTAGAATCAGTTGAAAAGTGTCATGTGGAGCGGCTGGTCTAAGGGTTAGAACGCTAGGTTTTTAAGCGGAAGACCCAGGTTCGAATCCTCAGTCAGCCTTGGGATTTGTTGTTGTTGTTGTCTACAAAATAAAATCCTCACCTATACAGTCGTGGCGACAGCACTAGCCATGCGACCGTACATCCTCAGGCTCAAAGACCCTCTGCCTACACCGCAAAATTGGTAAAATGAAGGCAGTAATTGGCTGTTATTTTTTTAGGGGAGGGGGAGGGACAGACATTTGTCATTGCTGGCTTGTTGGATTCTTGCCTGCCTGTCTGTCAAGTTAGCATTCTTTAACATAATTTTGTGTGTGTTTGTTTTGTTTATGAGGGACGCATACTTTTATCTGTTAAAATTAAGGTTACTGTGGTGTATTTGTGTGTGTGTTTTTATGTGTGTGTGTATGCACGTGTATGTGTGCACATCGACTCAATGTTTTTTTTAGCCTTCTGCATTAGGAAGCGTGTTTGGGTGAACTTCTTCTTACAAAAAAATACAAACTTCAAGTTAGACACTCTCGGTAAACTGTTACAAATATTCGCCAATTAATTTAAAAATTAAAACGGAACACTTTGAATTATTTCTTCACCACGTATCTTCGTGTCTTGTCTTCCTTCGTCACTGCCCCCTTTCCCTTCCCAACTACCACTACTACTCCTCCTTAAGGTCTGAAATACGTGTCTGTTACCATGACTCTCCCTACGTCTCTATCATCTGTTTTAATCTACTAGATAAAGCGATCTATATTATTATTTTTTGACGCGCCTGCTAAATTAATCATTCTCTGTTTTAATTTACGTCTCTAAATTGACATTATAAAGATAATGAAAATCAGCAATTTTATAATTATGATAACAACGCAGATAAGAGCTAAGAGCTCCAGTTTAATGTATCAATTATGCGACGGCATTAATAAATGATCTATTTTTCGCCATCACAATAGGTGTGCCATCGCCATAGAGAGTCACGTTAAAGAAACGTAATGTACTCATAGCAAAGGAAAGATCAGGCAAAGTATTGAACGATGGCATCAAGAACTACTATAAAGTCACATAAATAAATAAAATTGTGGATTTTAAGCTGTACGACAGACATGGCCAATAAGACACTTTTTTTTGGGGGGGGGGGGGGGGCTGCCTGGTTGACCATGTTCTTAGTATTCATGGCGAGGCGCACACGCCGCCTGGAGGTGACAGGTTCGATTCCTGACACGGTAACTATAGCTTTCGATTTTTGTCTAGTGTGTTCTTCTATCTTTCTGCTTCTTTCTATGAGTGCCTATCAATACATTTTCTGTTACTTTATTAATATACTATTAAGTGAAAGTTAGGGACCCTTTTTCACTCCTTCAGGCGTTTTTTGGGTATATAGGGCTAGACCTATATTTTGTTTACCAATCGACACTTGCTGGTTGATGTGTTTAGCATTACGCCTAACTAATGTAAAGAGTTTACCAATATACACAATACAGTAGAAACAAGGCACTCCTTGGAGATACGGGGTCAGTTTTTTTTAGGGTAACAGTAAATAGGGCTATTGCTCCCCTTACAAGCATGTCGTAAAAGTCGAGTTAGGTGCGTGTCCTTCAAAGTCGAAGTGCATTTGCCTCGATAGGTAATGTGGCCAACAGGGCGTCCATTGTCATGTATACTCGACTATAAACACGAGGATTTAACGCAAGAAGATAAAAGCATATGAGAAGTATTAGGATAAGGGCAACACATAGTAATATAAGCAATGTAACATGGTTAAAATATATTATGTCAGGGAGAAGCAGAGATTCATCATCATCTTCCGGAAAGAAGAAGACGCAGACGAAAGAAGAAAGAAGAAGAAGAAGAACTGACCACATAACTTGTTATTTAAAACGGTTATATTAAGTAGAAATAAATTACAATCGTAATTTAAATGCCAATCCTTTGTAAACATAAATTAGCTTTAATCACTTTTTAATTTCTCCCTTGCTATCGATGAACTCATTTTTATAAAATCACAGATAGGTTAACTGACAGCCGTTGTGACAGACATAATAGGCTATTGTTTCCAGGTTTCTAAAATATATTTATTTAGTCTGTAACCATAGAGACAGCGGGCGACCCAAAAACATGACATCAGCTTTAGCAAATAACTTAACGGAAATGCGGTACCAAATAGCTGACATTCTTGTTGTTAACTCATTTCTTTTTGGGCCCTATTTGAAAGAGCACAAATAAAGTGCTCATACTGGATACAATTTATGACATTTCAAGTTAAAGACTGCAGTGCATCATCATCATCATCAGGTGCCTTGCCGACTGGCGTGGGCGATCATGCCTCTCAATAATCTGCGATCTAATGCAGCATGTATCAGTTCCTGTGCCGACACACCTCCATGCCATGCAACAAGACTGTCAAGCATCTTCTCTTCTTGTCTTCCTCTATCTCTCCTTCCACAGATCTTTCCAGTGGTCACAACATGTTCTATTTTCCTTCTTCTCATAACATGGCCGAAAAATGATGTCTGTCTCCTTTTGATGTCTGTGATAAGTTGTCTTCCGGCTCCCGCCTCTTTCAAAACCTCTTGGTTGCTCTTTTTGGCTGTCCAAGGTATTCTAAGCATTCTTCTGTAAATCCACATCTCCGAGGCCTCCAGAAATTATGCAGTGCATAAACTAATCTATGGGAATTACTGATTTAAGTATCGACATCACAGCATAACGGTCATAACAACTGATAGTCCGATATCATAGCAAATGCTTCAACTGTGGTAGTGTTTGTTCTGTTAGCGCATTGGTTGTTCCCATGTCGTATTCGAACTCTCGTTCGTCCTTTCTTTCTAGTTTCATTCTTAATTTCAGATTCACGCAACTTTACTCGTGTTATTTAATCAAGCATCGTATCTTCTATCAGGCTTGGCTCGTAAATGATCTTCAGAATGTCTTAATTGTCCTGTAAAAATGTTCTGACCACCTTCTCTATTATAGCCAAAATGCACTGTGTTATGACGTCGCCCTCCTGCATTTTCCAGACATTATATCCACCTGACTTTAGATAGACCGGCTGGTTCTGCACAACTTGGTGGTGAACTGGTGCATAACACAACAGATGTTATAATGGGACTTTGCGGGCAAGTTAACAGTGTAAAAACTTGTCATCCCCCTGTGGGGTGCATTTTTTTTTTAAATTTTGAAGCTCTATCCTGGCTCTTGCCAGGGGCCGCAAAATAACCCGACCATAATATGGTAAAATGGCTGAACGCGGCTTCCGGGACCTCTCCACGGTTGATCCTCATTCACATGGTGACACTTTGTGTCATCGGGTGTTTATCGCTTGTGTGATGTCCTGGTGGAGTAAAATCTGCTACTATAAGTGAACAGTGCCTAGGCCCACAGGGGATCATCATAGTCTGAGAAGAATGGCGCTGGGAGGAGCGACAAGGGGGGATATAGCGGACGATCAACACTCAGGGGAAAGGTGAGACGGATATACAACCAGGCTGTTACTGTAAATAAACAGAGGAGAAACCTTTGAGGCCGTTAAATATTATGAATTAATCGAGTAACAGAAAGTGTATCGATTGACACTCATAGAAAGAAGAAGAAAGATTGAAGAACACACTAGATAACATAAAAATCGAAAGCTATAGTTACGGTGCCGGGAATTGAACTTGTCACCTCCAGACGGTGTGTGCGCCTCGCCATGGAAACAAGTGCACTAAGAACATGGTCAACTAGGCACCCCCAAAACACTAGGCTGTTACTGGTGCCATCGGAATTGAAACTCTGCGCTTGCTTGTGCTTATGGAAATGTTCCGAGGGCGGGGAAGTCCGATTCTTAATTAAACATTAAACATTATGTCTTTTGGCAGTTACTTCATCAAGGCACTGACTCGGGGGAAAAGTGGAAATGGGGGCAGGAAATATAAAGTGATTTTCAGTGTGCTTTGTGGAATGCATTGTAGATGTTGGTATTCCTTTCCATTCTTGATACGATCTTACCATGGTTTGCGTTGTCGTTTTCTCGCTCTGTATCTATTGTACTTCTCAAGTGTGGCACTCTTTGACAGTTGATACCGCGGAATTCTCAAACTATTAATGGTAGCAAATTTTCTTGATTCTGTGGAAGCTTTTCTGAGATATTTGGGCTCTATTCACACAGTTTACTGTGATACATTGATTGATACTTTAATACAGCAAGCTTGAGCAGGGACTGACGTTGAGAAACACTGAACAGCTGATAACGATTCAATTTATTCTGCAACAACGTCCTCTCGATCAAGAGTGCGCTAGGGGTAAATTGCCTAGGGACCTAGCTGTGTTCACAAGCATCTTCTTATATCGAATATTCGGGATTCTCACTTTCAGCACATCTCACGTTTGCACTTCATGGCTCCCAAACCCGCACCACAAACTACACGAGCACAGCTGCCATTCTAGCCTCTATTCCGTTGATGTCATGGATTAATTAGCCAGGTTTTTTCTGGCTGGTGGGTTGAAGGCATTCTCTCTTTCTTCCGAAGATACATTTAAGATTAGGCACTCCAACCTCAACAGGTTAGGTTAGTAGGGAATAGTTTACAGGACGTTGAAGAACCAACCTCAACAGCTCCTGGCTGTTCTGTGGTTTTTCTAGGCAAATTTACGTCCAGTAGTTTGCCATAGCTCTCTGGACAGTCGGCTTTCTTGATACCACTGTCGAAACCAAAGCAAGGCGCATGACCCGCAGCTAGGATCGAATCTGGCATCCCGACATTACGAAGCGTTCGCATCGACTTAGCCACAGAGCCGACCAACCTAAACAGGACTAGATCGAAAACAAGACTAGACCATTTCAGTTTCTTATGTCTTAAATAATCTCTTCCTCGTGAATTTCTGACTGTTGTTACGCATTCACATTTTCTCCGCTTGTCATACTTTTGGCCAACTGGGCAAAATTCACATTTGCCTCGCTTTGACACTCGATTTGTTCACACATATATTATTTTTAGGACCACCCATTCAGTTTATGATCATAAGATACAAAGAAGAAAATGACTCCTTAGGCCTACACGTGGCATCTCTGTTTTTATGATTCTGCATTTATTAGTTTTAGTAAGGTTCCAAGTCTGACACTGGTAGCATAACGTTGGCCCCACATTAAAAAAAAAAAAAGATTTATCTTGTTGTAGACAAAGAAATACTTATATGTGTCAAAAGTGAGACATCAAGTGAGATAATCTATGGGAAGTAAATCCTTAAAAGGCTAGTTCCACGTTAATCTCCCCACGTTACACACCATCTCACTTCTGATTCGTCTACCTCCAGTGACCTGACATTCGCACACTGCTGGGGGCGGGGGTGGGTGGGGGGGGAAGGGGGGGGGTGGTGTTCGGCAATGCCCTTGATATTGCGTGTTGTGTTTTTAAGCACGCCAGCGCTTTTAACACTACAAAAACATTAAGAAACTGGGTCTAACCCATAAACCCCCGTAGAGAGTGCTGCACCCTATGTCACAGGCTTTCTTTTTCTCAGAAGAAAAACGTAAATGCAGGAAAAGCCAGAAAGGAAACAACATAGCCGTAACACCCCGGACAGCAGAAGAGTCTAAAAAATGTATCGATTGAACGTGACCTAGTTCAGCTGGGTAGATTATCGTGGAACTAACTCCTTAAACATTACACAACATTCTGCATCACACAGTCTGGCCTTCCCGTCATGGCAAATATTGCTCATCTGTAAACAGAAACTCATCTACACAATTGTATAAAATTATACTGCTCTACAATAATCTTTAATCGCAGAATAATTGTTAGCGTTTTACTTTTAAAACAAGCAGGGGCATATGTTTACTCAGGTATATTATTTTTCGAAACTACTCACGAAGTAAGGCCATGGCTCCGCTCATTTACACACTAGGTCACTTTTGATTGGTGGTAGTCAGGCTCGTGAACTTTGGTCAGGGTTACAGGCGTGTCCCGGTTTACTGGTTGCTCGAAAAACTGTGTGCGTTATCTTTTCTTGACGTTTTCGTTTCGAGAAAGAGAATGCATGGGAGGTAGGCTGCAGCATATTAATTTCGTCGTACAGCATACAAAATAGCCTCATATTGCACGCCAACAAAGAACCTTGAAAATGACTCCTATAGTGTTGATTTGACAAAAGGAGAGAGACCCATATACTGTTGCGACCGACGACGAAGTCGTCTACCGACGAACCAGTAAGTGACCCGCTCGCCAATATCATGCCTCTCGAGTAATCGTTAGTCTAGCCAGCTAACACAGAGTATTCGAGACTCAGCAGACAACATCTATCCCAATAGGATGGCTAAGGCACGTTAATGGGAATAGTCGATCCTCATAACAAACAAACAAAAAATCGATTTGAAAACAGTCCGACTACTGGGTCACCATTGACAGAAAGCGCTACTATTGTTCGGGGCATATAGTGTTATGGCAACATTTTCCCAACCCAATCAGTACTCGAATGAATGAGGGGTCGGTACTCGATGAATGATGGGGTCATATACTCCCCTTGACCTCTGAAAACCTTTCTCCTATTAGTGTGCCCACCACTCCAGCAACATCTTCTCTATCTGCCAAGCTAAGGATCTAATAGTTGTGATCTTTCCTGCATACACTAAAGGTTATCTATCTATTCGACAGCTGGCAAAATGTTAGCACTAAACAAAAATAGAAGAAATAAGAGAATTACATTAAACATCCTTATCAGCAATTCTTGCCCTCTCGAGAAATCGATGTCCTCACCAGCGAACACAGTCTTCGATAATCAGCGAACTACGTGATTCCCAATAGGATGGCTAGGGCACGTCAGTGGGTGAAGTCGATCCTCGGAACAAAGAAAATTGATTGAAAAAAAAAAAAAAACACGATCCGATTACTAGGTCACCGTTGATAGAGATCGCTGTTGAGTTGTGTCAAGAACTGACATCACAGCACTCGATGCATTCCCATGCGTGCTCCGTCCTGATCTTCAGCAGCCAGCGCAGAGTTCCAGTGCTGATGGTACCGGTCACAATATGGTTAAATGTCAGTCTTGCCTTTTCTCTGAGTGTAGTGAGCCGGCCAGACCCTCCGGTTACACCCATGTGCCTCATTCTCTCCAGTTTAGAGACGATGCACTTTATGAAGAAGAGGAAATAGGAGTTTGAAAATCCATAGGGCCAAACTAGTCAAAAGACCTGAGGCCCTGCCCCCCCCCCCTATGAGATTAGGTGGGGTGGGAGCGGGGGGGGGGGGGTGGTGTTTTGCTGACAAGCCCCTACGCTATTTGAAAGAGGCCTAAGGGGTTCCATCTTAACCCTCCACCCCCCCCCCCCCCAAAAAAAAAAAAACTGAATGTACGTTCCTTTTTTAAAGTAATATTTAGTCATGTCAGATAATTTCAAACCCGTTATTTTTTTTGCTATAATTATAGTAATAATAATAATGTACACTTAAACAAGACTGAAGCCCATTGAGCCCCGCGCTCCCCCCCCCCTTCCCAAATGAGGGTTAGCCCAAAGATTTTCTGGGAATGGCGCTTCTGTGTCGGTGTAATATAAACCCCCCCCCCCCCCCCTATATCCACCCCACCCTTATAACCCACAGAAGGCTGATAGGTTAATGCAGACATAGCGGCGTCCGTGGCTTAGGCGTTGCGAGTCCGACTAGTAATTCCAACGTACCGCGATCGAAACCCACTGCTGGCTGCGTGGACTTTTTTATCTTGGTATGGGGCGTCGCAGGTCGACCCAGCCTAAAATGGGTACCAGGATTACTGTCCTGGGGAAGTGAAGATGGCCGGCGTAATGCTGACCATATTACCCACCTAGTGCCGATGGTTTGTAAAAATATGGGTGCTCCTCCCATAAGCCTGATGCTTTGAAAAGGGATCTTTACTTTACTTTATGAAGCGCCATACGCATTTACCAACTACTGTTTTTACCTGTTGTACTGTCTATTTTTACCTGTTTTGCTGTCTGTTTTTAACACTTTTTTTTAGAGCGGTGTAGACATGTGGGCCTTGAGACTGAAGATTTAGGACTGTTGCCTATTGCTGTCGCCACCGACTGTACAAATTAAGATGTTTAATTTTTTCCCCCGACAAATAAACTCCATCACCTTACGGGTGTCGAAGCCGGGTCTCCTGCATGTGAGCCCGACATTGTGACTACTGGTCCAGCCACTCCTGGAAGCTTCAAAGACGTGATAACCGGTCTTTAACGTTTAACCTTACAAACAGCTACATTCACAATAAGGCTGTCTTTCACAACAAACCCTTTGGGCTTTTAAAAAACATAGAAATGGCGCACGTGGTGAACATTCCTTGATCATAAATTATTTAAATTAAAGCCGCTAACTCTACCACCTGTGACAAAGTTAAAAATTATATTTTAAGACAGACTGTTGAAACAACACCATGCATCAAATTTATTAGGGAACTAAAGATCAGATTGTTTGGTCATTTAGTAAGAATGCACCCAGAACAACTAAATATAGGTAAATCCAAAACAACGGAATAGGGAGCTGGGGAGAGAATTTATAAAGATGATGAGAAGCTTTTTTTTTTTCAGAGGGTTAAAAACAAAACAAAACAGATGAAAATCACACAATGACAAATTAGGACTATACTTTGAATGTTGCAGAATTTCTGAATTCTTCTGTGTTAACGCTTTCTGCAGATAAGCATTAACCAAAAACACAAGCTCACCCTGAGAAATCATGTCGGTACGTATGTAACTGATAACTTTATGCACCTTGTCTAGTTTCCAACTATAGGGTAGAGTTGTTATTGACACTAAATTCTCTGAAGTCTACCAACAATATCACATCATAGTTTGAACATCACTACCAGCAGAAAGCCGTAAGTTGAACGTTTTGGCTTTTGATAATCTAAAATACTTTCAGTGCTTGCTCTTTCTCTCCTGCTCGTCTCAAAGTGGGGACATCATAATTCATCGCCTGACACTGTCCGGAAGAAAAATTATACCACTTTCTCTGTAACGCACAGGTGGTTCAAACACACTCTTATGTGTTCCTTCTTTTGGTGGCCGGTACACATCTCGGGTACCCACTGTGAACAAACCTCCCGATATTGCAGTTTCTTACAAGGTTCCTTTTTAACTGTCCCAACTGACAGATGGAATACTTTCGCTAGCGAATGTATGTTGCAGCAACGGTTCACCTGTGTTGTTGCATCAGTTTGGGAGAAGACACAGCCGTTGAAGATATATCGTGAACTCTCTACCTAACCGAAACATCAATTTTCTTTGTTCCGAGGATCGACTTCACCCACTGACGTGCCCTAGCCATCCTATTGGGAATCACGTAGTTCGCTGTCATAGTCACAAACTTGTTACCGTACGTTGCCTGCATTCTTGGATGGATTTGCACTCGTCGACATCCTCAAAAGGAAAGAAACTGCACCACCGCTCAATGAGCTTCTTTGGACAGATTTTGGATCAACCAAAACATTTTCTTAACTGTGAGAAACCGTAGCTATGCATCAGCAGACGATAAGCACAAGCCCTTTTATTAAATCAGCAGTACAGTTCGGAAGAGCAGATGGATCACCACAGTCTGGTGAGACTGATGCAGGGGGGAGTGACGAGAGGTTCTGGCAGATGCTCGAGGCTCAGAGGAAAGGCAAGACGGACGTTTTATCAGATTGCTACTGGCACCATTAGCATCGGAACTCTTCGCTGGCTGCTGAAGATGGGGACGGAGCGCTTATGGGAATGCCCCGAGTGTTGTGATGCCGGTTCTTGAATCAAATCAAATCAAATAAATTAAATCGGCAGTACTCTTCACATGAACTTTATCATGATCGTGTTCAACGCACGCAGTAACACGTGGTATGGCACTAACGTATTTCTTTTTCGGGCGCTCCTTATGGTAAAAATACCCCCCGCCCCCCGCCTCCCCCCACCACTACCCGAAAATTTTTTTTTTTTTTGCAATTCCTGAAATCCAAGCCATTCGGGTGAAATCCCTTTGGGTACGAAGCTGAGTCGTTTTAATAATGTGGTATTTAAAATTCTATCTAAAATCTTAAACTAAAACTAGGGTATCGAATGAAACATGTACGCCGATATCCACAAACAGGTGGAACTGGCAACACACACACACACACACATATTTACTGCACATTGAATAGACATTTACTAAAATTAGCTACGGGGAATCAATAAAACCGGCTCTGTTTTATGTAAACAAAAAGATGACGTGATAACTTTGAGGTTTCCATGGAGTCATTGTCTGATTATGAATTTCCGGGGGAGAGATGTGAAGCCTAACTTCAAAATTTGAAAACATGCACGCCAAACTACAAACTTTTGGAGCTGACAAGAGACACACCCACAATAACGCGTAGGCCGATATTCACAAACCGGTGGAGCCTACATAAGATACATCTAACGATAGCATGTATCTGATGTTCCCAAACTGGTTAAGCTGAAAGACATAAACCTAAGATGTAAATGGATAACCACAGAATGGTGAAGCCGATAAAACTTGAGCCTGGAGGTAACATGCGCGCCGATGTCCAAAAACTGGTAGAGCCGACAAGAGACAACCTAAAGATGGGGTGCATATCGATATACACAACCTGATGTACAAGACAAACAAGCAACGATAAGGGGTTTCACCATGCATGAAATATGCAGAAATGACAGGCAAGCTGTAAACCACAGCATAACGTATCAAGATCCCTGTTTAGGGGGAACGAAGTGTTAGCAGCAGCAGCAGTAGTAGTAGAAGTAGCAGCAGCAGTAGTTGTAGTATTAGTAGTAGCAGCAACAGTAGTAGTAATAGTAGTAGGAGGAGAAAAAAAAAGAAGCAGAAGACGAAAAAGAAAAAGAAGTAGAAGAAGAAGAAGAAGAAGAAGAAGAAGAAGAAGAAGAAGAAGAAGAAGAAGAAGAAGAAGAAGAAGAAGAAGAAGAAGAAGAAGAAGAAGAAGAAGAAGAAAAGAAGAATAAAAGAAGAAGAAGAAAAAGAAAAAGAAGGAGAAAAAAAAGGAGAATAAGAAAGAAAATAAGAAGAAGAAGTAGAAAACATAATCGCTAATGAGTTGCATTCTTTCGTTGTGTAAATTATCTTCATGTTTCTCATTCTCGCTTCTTGCACTTTACCAGTGCTTTTGAAAGCTGATTATTATATTTCTTATGTTAAACCACTGCCTTCTCTAATAAATAGAGAAGGCCGTGGTTAAACAAACGACGAGCAGACGATAATAGCTGACAGGCAACTTCTGCTGCTGACATTTCAAAGCCAACAAAAATCGATATATGAAAATACAAATACACATTCCGGGTCCATGTTTTTCCTCCACATTTTTTGCTCGCCGGTGTTCTGATAGTTTTATACTGCAAAATCTTCATTCTTCAGATTGCTAGAAATATGGATAGATTTCTAAACAGGCAAAGATACACACAGCTAGAAAGATATGTGTGTGTGCATATATATATATATATATATATATATATATATATATATATATATATATATATATATATATATATATATATATATATATATATATATTAGGGCTGTACGAATCGTGGGACCAACTATTCGGCCGAATACGAATAGTGTATCATCATCATAAGGCGCCTTGCCGACTGACGTATGAGATTATTCCTCGCCACAATCTGCGATCTCTGGCAGCATGTATTAGTTCGTGTGCTAACACACCTCCTTACCATGCAAGAAGACTGTCAAGAATCATCTCTCGTTGTCTTTCTTTATCCCTCCTTCCACAGATCTGTCCAGTGGTCACCACATGTTCCATTTTCCCTCTGCCCATAACATGGCCGAAAAATGATGGCTGTCTCCTTTTGATGTCTGTGATAAGTTGTCTTCGGGCTCCCGCCTCTTTCAAAACCTCAAGGTATTTAAAGCATTGTTCTGTAAAACTACATCTCCGAGGCCCCAAGAAATTGTTTGGCCTGCCTACCGATTATCCAGGACTTATAACTATATGTTAAAACTGGATGTTTGTAGCAAGCAAGAATTCTTTTTGTAATTTTCAATGACAAAGAAATATTGCATAACATGTTCTTCATTTTATAAAATGCAGTTATTGCCTGTCGCCTGTCCTCTAGACAGACAGAACGAGCAATGGATCGTACAATGTACAGGCAGCCGGATGGACAGACAGAAAACCGGTCTGACAGACAGACAGACAGACAAGCAGACAGCCCCATATCTCATCTTTTTTCTTCCCTGTGCCAGTAAGCCCATACATAAACGTTCGTCCATCTTTATGACAATGACTGTGAAGAATTAAAACGCGACATGATTAGCAATATCTGTGCACGCTTACATTGTTTAGGGTGGATCTTGGGTTTACAGAAGCAAGTCATCTCAACGAAATTAGCTTTGTTATCTTGAGGGTTCTTTCCATTGTTAACTACCCTATTTGTTCTCCACCCCTCTCCATCTTCTTATTTTTAGTGCCTCTACGAACCCATTCTGTCTGTCTTTCTTTCTGAATCTGTATTTCTAAATCTGTTTTTCTGTCTGTGTGACTGTCTGTCTGTGTGTCTGTGTGTCTGTCTGTGTGTCTGTCTG
Organism: Candidula unifasciata; assembly: GCA_905116865.2. Lineage (NCBI taxonomy): Eukaryota > Metazoa > Mollusca > Gastropoda > Stylommatophora > Geomitridae > Candidula > Candidula unifasciata. Next base: position 868 of record CAJHNH020004110.1, on the reverse strand, counting down.
TGTGTCTGTCTGTGTGTCTGTCTGTGTGTCTGTCTGTGTGTCTGTGTGTCTGTCTGTCTGTGTGTCTGTCTGTCTGTGTGTCTGTGTGTCTGTCTGTCTGTCTGTGTGTCTGTCTGTCTGTCTGTCTGTCTGTCTGTCTGTCTGTCTGTCTGTCTGTCTGTCTGTCTGTCTGTCTGTCTGTCTGTCTGTCTGTCTGTCTGTCTGTCTGTCTGTCTGTCTGTCTGTCTGTCTGTCTGTCTGTCTGTCTGTCTGTCTGTCTGTCTGTCTGTCTGTCTGTCTGTCTGTCTGAAATAGGGGTGACATTTTCAAAAACGAATAAAACAAGAGCGACGTATTTACAACTATTTGTATTAACCGTTACAAGACATTATTTAGAGAAACGGACGTTTGATCACTACATTATTATTGTGAGTAAACGAGTGATAATGAAGATGCTAATGAACCCAGTGCTAACCTCCCCCACTCCGCTTTTGTTTGTTGACCCGATCTTTCATAAAGTCAAGCTTTCGAAAATGAAACCTCCATATTGATTCCAAATTAATCCTCAACTGTGATTCAAATTAATCCTCCACATTATTCAAATTAACCGGTTATATTGAGTATGAGGGACCGCTAGTACAGTTCAGAAAAAGTATTTAATTAACTTTTTTTTGCGTATGGCGTTGTAAATGAAACATTTTAGCTTCCTGCTAATCGGCCTTTTTTGAAACACAGCTGCCAAAACGCGACTTTTACGTCATCTAAAATCTAGTATTTCAATTCGTTTGGCTTTGGGTTTCTCATTACCAAGACTGCAATAGTCGGAGTAATAGAAACAAACAAAAATGTGTGTGTGGTTTGTGGGGTGGGGGTTGAAAAAAAGAGGCGG
>CAJHNH020004109.1:0-47662 GCA_905116865.2 Candidula unifasciata | reverse complement strand
CACACCATATATTTAGAAACATACAAACTCTGACAAATGTGTCGGGTGTTCTCCCTTATACTGAACTAGTGACCAGAAAGTGGCAGGTTCTCTTCCCTCAATAATTATGTCAAAATCGTGCAATCTGAGGATTAAAAACAATTGTATTTAGGGCTTTAAAAGAACTTTGTTGCATTTTCATAAAAATTAATCGCTAAAATAAAACTGTATATTGTAAAACTATTATTGATATAGACCTACAAAGTGTAAGGTATTCAAGTATCATTCTGATAAAGGTTACAACTTCATATCCTTAAAACACTTCGTTGCTGTTTTGTGTGCCATAATTTAAAATTAGGAAGTTCAACTTTCTCTTCTTCAGCATTCCGAGCCGTTGAGGTTTATTGCTGCAGATATCACCCTTCTCCATTAATCTCTCTGGCTGACGCTCTTCCTTCAGTTGGTGACACCCAATGTTTGCAGGTCTGACTGGACATTATCTCTTCATTGTCTTCTTGGTCTGCCTCGTGGTCTACGACCATTCATCTCCCTTGTGTGTACAGTTTTCACTTCTCTGTTATCTGACATTCTCTAAATATGGCATAACCATTTCAATCTATTGGCTCTTATGATGCCATTTATCAATAGTGATTTAAACATATGAATTTTGTTGTTGCTTCTCACTCTTCATTCTCCGTTGTTTGCATCCTTGATGGGTCCAAAGATTCGTCGTAAGACTTTGTTTTCGAAAACCTGTAAGAAGGCCTCATCTCCTTTAGTTGTACCTCAAGTTTCAGAGCCGTGAAAAACGACTGGTCTTATCAATGTTTTATATATTTTGATCTTGGTGTTGAGAGACAGACACTTTGACTTTAGCAGATGTTTAATGGCATAGTTTACTTTATTTCCAGATTGTATTCTAGATTGTATTTCTTCTCTCAGCATGTTGGAGTAGTTGAAGTTTGCACCCAAGTACTCTTAGCAATAATGCTAGCCGTCTCCTTGTGGGATGCAATTTTTTCTCTATTTTGAAGCCCCACCCTGCTCTTGCCAGGGGCCGCAATATAGCCCGGCAATAAATACGGTCTAATGGCTGAACGCGGTTTCTGGGACTTCTCCACGGGTGATCCACATCCACATGGTGGCACTTTGTGTCATCGGGTGTTTATTGCTTGTGTGATTTCCTAGTGGGGTAAAATGTACTACTACTACCCAAGTACTAATGCAAGGTCCGACAAATAAGTAATGAGATTATTCTATAAAAATTGAAATAATCAACAGTTGAAGATATAATCTGTATCTGATTTAAAGTAAGCCCCTTGTGCATTCATACAGTGATTTCATAAACACTGGAACGACCTCTTTAGTTCTTCTGTAGTTGTTGCCCTTTAAGAAGATGTTACGGGTTTTTGGATGTCATCAATATTGTCAAAGAAGCGTCCTGTCAATGGTAACTTTAATTTTGGGAATAAAAAATATTCACAGGGAGACAAATCTGCGGAATAGGGTGGACGATTGAGAAGAAACACTTGTTTTGGGTGGTGCAACAATTTTTGTTTTGATGACGTCTCGTGGGCACTCAACCAGCTGCTGTTTTTGTTCATCAGATAACAAATGCGGTACAAACCTAAAATCAATTTTTTTCTTGCCAAAATCTTGCACTAAAATTTTACGAAGGGTTTCTCTATTAACACCAGATTCATCTGCCATCATCCTGACAGTAAAACATTAATCTTTCTTTATCTGTTCTGGCTAGCAGTAGTCTGAACGTGGTCGAGCTTTTCTTTTTTTTTTCTCTCAAAAGGACTTGGACTTGGACTATCTGTTCTGTGACATTTTGCAGTAAGTTCATCATTACAAAAAGAAATTAGGCGTCCAGGTCTAGTTGCATTACTAATCATTTCTACACCACTTTTAAATCATGAATACCAACTGAATGTTTCCGGTCGTTTGATTTTCATATTATCGAATTGTATGTGGCTGGAGTTTACATCCTGACTTTGTCTAGTTATTATCATGTATTCTGTCTTATCTCGTTGATAACTAGTCCCTGATTCTTTTAAGGAGTCAGTGTTTTAACAGGTTTTTTTTTCTCCAACGACATCAATGTCATCAGCATATCCAAGTATTCTTGTAGATTCTCTTACATATCACTCTGGTTTCAATTTCCTTATAATCGTCTCCAGGGCCAAGTTGAAAAGAAGTGGGAACCGAGCATCACCTTGCTTTAAACCAGGTGTTATTTGAAAAAGGTCTGACTTTCTGCCTTTATTTATTACTATATTATAAGTGTCTTCCATACATAGTGTGGTCATTTCTTAACTTCTTTGTTATTCCAAAGTCCTTCATAACTTTCCATTAACTGTTTCTACGTACACTATCATACGCCTTTTTTAAATCCACACAAAAATTATGTGCATCTCTTCTATATTCCCAATTTTGCTCTGTTATTTGCCGTAAAATAAATGTCTGATTTACTGTTAATCTGTTCTGTCGAAAACCCGCTTGGTAATTTCCCAATGTCTTCGACTGATGGTTTTAGCCTGTTTAGCAATACCGTCGATAGAATCTTATAGCTTGTTGATAACAGGAAGTTGAACGATCACCTGAAATTTGTTGTATTGCGTTGCCAGAAATGAGATGACTCTTTGGGTTACAGGGGCGGTCACCTTTAGGTAGACCCCCAGAGGGGAAAACAGTCAGTTCAGAGATAAAGATAACAGAAATCAACTAGATGCCCAAAGAAAGCTGCCAATTTTTCGGAGTGGGAAATAATAACTGCAGACAGAATGTAGGAACAGCACATCGCTCCAGCTCCTCTGAGAAGCAGAAGATGGAATGGTTTAGCCATCTCTTAAGCAAACAGCCTTAACTACTACCACGAAGGCTCTACACGTAAAGGATATGTATCGCGAGAGAAAGAGCGACCCTAAGATAAGATCAATTGTTGATATTCTTCTTCTTCTGCCTTTCTATCCCCCAGTGGAGTATAGTCCCTCAACCAACTCACGCCAAGTCGTTCTATCCTTCGCCATTGCATGGAGCTCTCCCCATGTCCTCCCAATCTTTCTAGCCTCATTCTCCAGCTCTCTTCTCCGTGTGTTTTTTGGCCTTCCTTTATTCCTATTGCCCTGTGGGTTCCAATGCAAAGACATTCTAGTTATGCTGTTCTCATGTTTTCTCAGTGTGTGCCCTATCCAACGCCAGCGTCTTTTCCTCACCTCTTGGTCCACTGAAGCCTGTTTAGTTCTCTCCCAAAGTTCTACATAAGTTATTCTATCATACCATTTTATTCCCTCTATTCTGAATTGTTGATACTAAAAACATTACATATTCACGCTAAATGACAATGGCCAGTTCTAGCCCTTGAACGCTGAATCCAAACTGTTTCCCGCCACGGCGTTAAGGGGCAAAATTGGAAGTAAATAATTAACGTAGATGATTGACTCTTGATTACGACAATTTATTTTTTACAGAAAATGATGAAATAATACATCATTCTTTTTTTCCTAATTACTGCATAACGGGACATGATATCCAATTATTAGAAACATAGAGTGTAAAATGGGAAAAATCTATTACCTTTCAGGACAGAAATATGCAAACATATATTTGGAACATTCTCTTTCATGAGCACTAGACTTCTGTGAAATATAGACAGGCAAATACATTATCATAATTTGTCTGTAGACATGCTATTTAGGTTTCTTATTAAAACATTTCATATGATCTAATTGTAAAACAGTACACGTATGGTTTTTAATTAAAATACAGTCTACTATCTGTTTTCTGTGTGATATTTAGATAGTTTTCCCCCGCACTACCAATAACAGAATAGTAAATACAATTTTACAATATTTTTTTAAATATGTAGCATGCCATCAATGATGCCGTGGCAACTATGGTCCTGAAATCTCTCTAACTGTGAAATACTTTTCCTAAGGCTAGTGTGTCTTGCTAGTCTCACTGGTCATCATATGTAATCCATACGCCTCGGTATAGCTCAATTTAATACTATGGTATGGAAAGACAAAAAGGTGCCAAAATCATAAATTCGAAATGTCGTTTTTTAAAATGTCCTAAAAATATAGCTTTCGAAAATATTACCACTTTAAAAGTAAATCTTTATGTCATACACAAATAAAAATCTTGTGTTTGGGTGTGTACTCGTTTATCATTATTATTATTATTTTGTTCACTCACCTTTCCAAACCACAGCATTGATGTCTGGCAAGAGCTAATGACATACACCCCAGCAGAGTTCAGGGAAGTGGACACTGGAGACACCTGGTTTTAGACATTTTGACATCGTTTAGTAAGGGGAGAATAATTACGGCAATCATGCAATGAAATAAAGGCTGTGGCAAGTGTAAATGTGATCATTATAAATATACCTGGTATGTTATTTAAAGTTTATCACGGCACTGAAGTAATTATAGACGTGTGTGTGTTTGTGTGTGTGTGTGTGTGTGTGTGTGACTATCTCTCAATAATTTTCAGTCCAATATTTACTTCATTTTCTTTTTCCGCTTCATTCATTCAAGAAAATGGGGTTTATATGCTGTGTTGCTGTTGACAGCTAAGCTGCGAATATGCACACTTCGACCCTACATCACGATTTCAGCAAGCACTTATTCTCCTAAAACGGGGTACCGGAACCCACAAGCGAATGTTAATATACTATTTAATCTTTCATTCAATTTATTTCTATTCCCACTAGTTGATTTCGTGTTGTAAATCATGTCTAATAGATTATACTTCTACTAAATAAGCTATAAAACAAATCGTGAACTCTTAATTTGTTTTTTATATAGTGCGTTTCAAAACTCGTGCCGTCACACTTTAACGAATATATCAAAAACTGTTGTACGGATCAACACGAATGTTTGTACGTGGCCTTAGATTCGCAACGTCCTTATGGCATTATAATTTACAATTGCGTAAATGATGTTGTTTTCTTAAAGGGACGAATTTCTTTAATCTTTCTTTGACTAATAATTTCTGAAAAATAGAAATTACAGCTTGTAACACACTTGTAGAGATTGTTTGGAAATCAGTTCACATTTGCAGCATGCGTGGCGATTATTTTGATAGCATTTTCTATACTCAAGGAAAAATATGCAGCTCACGGCAGACTTATGCTGGAGATGACTACCTCAGAGTGAAATGTCTATGACACGCTTATAATTTGATGTTTTGAAAAGGTCTCCTTACTCAAATTACTAAGTTACTGTAAGCATGCTGATTGTTTGTTTCGAATCAGTGTCCGTTTTTTCATGTACCACAAAAGAGGCAAAATGAAATCTAAATGTTTGTTTACATTTAAAAAAAAAGTAATTACAATAATATGTCAAATTACAACAACTTGCACCAGACTGTTACTGAATTACAGCTTTTTTAAGTTCGACAGTACCTCTGGAACGCACTGTAGTTGACTGATTAACAGCGTCAGAAACGCGACAATCCATTTACACTGGGCACGTCAGTAGAAAGGGACAGTTAGAGTTTGTCGCAGAAGCTCAAACAATTTAAGTGCAAAACACTATAGGGAAAGGGCGGCTATCCGAACGGATAGTGGTAAAAAAAAAACGTTATACTTTCATGCGTTGAATCCTGGGTAAGGTTAGGATATTTTTCTGTCCGTGGCAAAAATAAAATTCTAACCTGCACAGTCTCTGGCGATAGTATTAGCCACGCGACTCCAGTTCCTTTAGCTCAAAGACCCCATCCTTCCCCTACATCCACCTGCCTACCAGAAAAGTAACTGGCTTTTTTACAACTAGGGGGAGATAAACAGAGAGGATGCTGAACTGTTCTCATTATGGCATATATAAACATCTATATCTGACATTAAAAATTAGAATTTTAAGAGCATGCATCTTCCCTGTAGCTACATACAGATGTGAGTCGTGGACTATCTCTCAGTCCTTAAGAAAGAGAATAGGGGCTTTTGAGCTGAAATGCTATAGAAAGATTCTCAGAATATCTTGGACAAAGAAGATGAGAAATATTGACATCTTACAAGATCTGAACATCAAGGAAGATTCGCTAATAAACAGCATGCTTTCTCGAATGCTGAAGTATTTTGGTCATATCAAGCGCCACGACGGATTGAAAAAATTATAGCAGAAGGCATTGTACCAGGAAGGAGGGGCAGGGGCCGACCGACACGAAGATGGGCATAGTATATAAGTGACTCCTTGAGTGTGAAAGTTCATGAGGCGGGAAAACTGGCAAGAGACCGAGTTTCTTTCACACAGACTGTGATGAGAGCGACGTTCTGCAAATAACCTGCTACATGATGATGATATCTGACATGTCTAGCAGTACAAATAACATGTGGCTTGTAGAGAGATATGAAGACGAACACCACATGGCATTGGCTATAAGCAGAAGTAACTCACTCAACTTACCTGGGACACTCTCGTACAATCAGATTCGCATTCCTGAACACAGAACATTAGGGTGTTGTTGGAGAAATCTGTATTATTGTTAATACAGAGTTTGCAGGTTGCCATGGTGCCTTTCTACCAAACAATCATCATACTGAAATAACACAAATTATAAATAATATTTGATTTCATGTACATTGACCTAATGTTTCTGTAAAACAAAAACAAAACCACAATCACACGCTGTTTAATGATATATTTACTCCGTCCCTATGTAGGACGAATTTTTTGTTATTTTTAAGCCCCACCCTAGTTGTTGCCGAGGGCCCTAATATAACCCAACCTATGGGTTGAACGGTGTTTCTGGGTCAACGCGTGATCCTCTTCCGAATGGCGGCACTTTGTGTCACCGGGTGTTTATCGCTCAGTGTGATGTCCTGGTGTGATTGAAGAAAATGGTAAACAACACACACTATTTAACTCCTGTCAATGTTTAGCACGATTTGTTTCGCGGTATCTCGTCAGGTGCTCACTACAGAAACAATGAAGTATAACAAAGCAAATAAGTGAATCGTTTATAACAAAAGTAAACATTCGACGGCTCTCAGTAGCAACTGCATGTGTTCTCAGGGCATTATCAGTCTTACTGTTAATGGTGTAAAACAGAGAAACAAACATTCCTAGCTCCCATTATTTCTGAGGTCAGGATTTCATTTTAAATACAAAACAGCAAACACTGAGACCTCTAATTAATAAACACACACAAATTAGCACACGAAACTACTGTTAAAAACAAATGGCTAAATTAATAAGAAGAGTTTCCAAAACTCGTCTCTCACTCACTCACTCATTCACAAACTCACTCACTCACTCACTCACTCACTCACTCACTCACTCACTCACTCACTCACTCACTCACTCACTCACTCACTCACTCACTCACTCACTCACTCACTCACTCACTCACTCACTCACTCACTCACTCACTCACTCACTCACTCACTCACTCACTCACTCACTCACTCACTCACTCACTCACTCACTCACTCACTCACCCACCAACTCACTCACTCACTCACTCACTCACTCACTCACTCACTCACTCACTCACTCACTCACTCACTCACTCACTCACTCACTCAGACACACACCCACTCACTCACTCACTCTCTTTCAAGTATGTGTGCTTGACTGTTCATTTGATAGAAAATTGATTGCGTCCCGTATTATTGTTCCAGGGGGTTATTGCCAAAGAAGAAATCATGGGGAAGTTGTGCTTCTTAGCCCTTTTTTTAAATTAGTATTTTAGGGCCCAACTGGTTTCAGTGGGCTTAAGCCTTGTTTAAGTGTGTAATAGTATAATATATAAATGTAACAGTAGGTTTGAAATAACAAGAAATGTATAATCAAATACATAAAAACAGAGCGTCTATTCATAGTTAGGTGGGGGACTTGAGCTCTTTCAAATTGTCTAAGACAGTGGCTCTCCACCTTCCTAATGCCTCGACCCTTTAATACAGTTCCCTTATGTTGTGGCGACCCCCAAACAATGATTTCCCTTCATAACTTCAATAAATATGTGTTTTCTGATGGTCTTAAGCAACCTCTGTGAAAGTGTCGTTCGACCTAAAGAGGGTCGCGACCGGCAGGTTGTGAAACGCTGGTCTAAGGAAATGAAGAAAGGAGTAGGTGGCTCATGGTGCTGTAGACCTCGTCCCAGCCCCCCCCCCCCCCCATCCCCGTCCACCCCTAGATTACGATACACCTGAATTGTTCATCATGTGAACCAATTAATATGTTTTGTACGATTAGCTAGAAGCTCGTCTATGGATCTGAAAGTCATGGGTTCAAATCCAAACGGAGACAGGCATTTTGTCATAAGGACTATGGCAGGACTGCTGTATTATAGATAGACCAGAAAAAGTCATTAACCTGCACCTTAGAAAAAAAAGGCGAAAACCTATTACGCAACCACAAATACACTGATTTTAAGGTAGGTGTATCAGAAATATGCACTTGTGTTACCTCAAGCAACAGAACCCGTACTCCAGGACTGCACCGAATGTGACACAATAAGGCAAACCAACAGTGGAAATAAAAACTCTACGGACCAATGAATGAGCCAAAAACGACAGCGAAAGTAATTCGAGGAAAAAAAATAGCTTACATAACTTATTTCAGGTGAACGAAAGAAGAAGAGAAAGCAGTGACCTTAAATGGGTAACAGGTAAAGTCGGAAGAAGTAAAGGCGGCTGATGAGTATGTTGACCACATAAACCACCGAATGCTAATTGCTTTATAAAATATGCCTGGTATTATAAGTCAGCTCTGTGGCTAAGTCGATGCGAACGCTTCGTAATGCCGGGATGCCGGGCCACGCGCTTTTGCGTTGTTTCGACAGTGGTATCAAGAAAGCCGACCGTGCAGTAGCAATGGCAAACTACTGGACGTAAATTTGCGAAGAGAAACCACACAAGTGCCAGGGGCTGTTAGGGTGGGTTCTGCAACGTCCTGTAAAGGATACACAACTAACTAACCTGGTACTATAAGCCTAATGCGTCTGAATGCTGGGAAAAGGGTCCTTTATGTTTTTTTTTTTTTGGATTGACTATTCGTCGTGTCCATCAATGAATATGCCATGTACGACTGACTATGCATGACTGCATTTAGCATGTATACTAAATAAATCTAAGCCCCCCCCCCCCCCCCCCACCTTTCCCCCGTAATACAGAAACGAATGCACAATATTTGAACATAAGAAACTGAAGAATGACTGTACCCGCACAAGGATCGTTAACTTATAGGAAAGGGGAAGTTATCAATTACATGTTATTTTTAGTCTGAGAAATCATTTATAAAAATTCAGCGATGTGGTTTACATGTTAGTGGGTGAGTTTCCAATTTTCACAGCACTTCACAATTTCACAGTTATTAGAGCACCATGATTGGATTTCTGAAGATGTATTAAACATCTGTTGTGACAGTGTTGGAATGGCCCCAGACGTACAAATTAAAAGGACCTGCGTGAAGTTTAAAATAAGACTGCATTTAAATACTACACGGAGAACACAACTGAGAACTTTGTAAGAATTGAACCCACCCCCCAACTCCCAACACCTCTCATAGTGAACGCAGAGGCTGTGCTCTGTCAAAAGCCACAAAACACAGATGTTTTCAGATAGAAACAAACGCGTTGTTCATGGAGCCATAGAATATGAGATTGTAAACTGCATTTACAAATAAACACAGCCCCGGTACCTGGCGATGGCAGCCGCGGAGATGGCATGGACTGTTACAGACATAGCAAAACAAGTTGCAAATATGTCACAGATGTATGACACAGATTTTCTTTACTAATATCATGTAACACCAGAAGCAAGTGACATAAATTGAATCACACTTCTAGTAATTAACGTTAGTTTGAGGTAATAGAAAATTCTGGAAACATTCTGACAGTTGCACCAGACCTCTCTATCAGCATTTTTTTCCCGGTTTAGCTCCATTCGAGTCCTCTGTTAGTCATGAACTGTCGGGTGTTGCTTGAAGCGGGGCAGTTGAGCTCCCTTACACATTTATGAAAAAAATACAGCTCAGTCTGATCAGAAATCACTCTGAGACTGTGTCAGGCCGGGTAGCGCGGACAGAAGTATGAAGAAGGAGGCTAGCAGTTGGTAATGGGCTTGTAACCGGGGACGCTCAACGAATGGTAATAGCTGAAGGGAAGATTATCAACGAAACATGCTTCGTCATGCTTAAAATAAAATCATACAGACGGATAATTTTATCATGATTAGTTCTGCTTCGTGATGAAGGAGTATTTCGCACTTAAATTAGCATTGTTTTAGAAGAGTGTTGGGTTGCTATTTTGGTGGACTATTCAATCATTTGGATTGAAGTGGATGTAATTCACAGTTGGATGACCATTAGCGTCATGAGGACGGAGCCAGAAACTGTATGTAGTCTTTGTTGTCACGTTCCTGATTGTGTCGTCTGCTTGAAGCTTTACAGTTAAACAGATTGACCCAACCTATAATCGGCGTGCCAGTTGACTCGCTAAGAAATGATAATGTGGGAAGGAGCAAAAGGCCATTTGGACATAAGAGTTCATGGTCGTTAGACGTAGTCGAGTCGAACCGGCGACTATCCCGGCAACGATACTGCCACACTGTCGATGAGAGGCTGGTCAAGCGGGTAGGAACTGAGCCTCTCAGTCAGGAGGCGCAGGCTCAAATCCTTAGTAAGGAGTTAGATGTGTGTGTGTCAGGGACAACAATAAAATCCTAACTGGTACAGTCCTTGCCTACTGTACTAGCCATGTAGCCGTCAATCTTCAGGCCCAGGGACTCCATCCCCCCACCTCCCCAACACCCCCACCTTTTATCCTACGAAAATTGTCAGATTGTAAATAATAGTAAATGTAAGCAGTAAAGACAAATAGTTTTTTTTTTTTTTTTTTTTTATGTTGTGTCAGACAATTACAAAATGGGAATCTTGTGGAAATTGCAGCATCATCATGTCATATTTATATAAAGAATGAGAATTGCGTCAATACACCTTCACAGAAGTAGTTTCATACACCTTTTGGTAGATCAGCAGTAGTAAACAGCAGAATTTACTTTAGTTATCTTAGTTACAAAAAAGTTTAACGAAACTTCACATAATTACAATGTTTTACCATTAGGTACACAGGATTCTCCTGAAATAATATGTAGGGGGAAATAATTACTTTCCATTTTGAAACAAACAATATCATATTAGGACAAACAGAGTTGTAGTTTAAACTCACCACAATTATACTCTCTTGTATTGCTTTGAAAAAATTATATGGCTCCTTGCCATCAAGCACACGAATCTGTTGTAGACAGGACATGAGAGAAGGAAAGTTACTCGTGTCTGACATTTTGAATTCATATCACAACCAAAGATTATATCTGCCTTGCAGAAATGAAATTGGCATTTTATGTGAAATTATCGATTGTCATTGAAATTGACCTACCGAGTATGTAAAACTAGGAATCTAGTTAAACATGTTTCATATCTAAGCCCTTATTTAGGATTTTACACGTACAGAATTCCTCGGCAATTGGAAGTTGAAAAGAGTAGCTCAACGGCGCTTCCGGGGCAAAATTTAGAGTTAAAAATATTCCCAAAATATTTCAGGATCCTCGCCGGGGCTACATCGCATGTGCACTGTGTTGAGCTTCTTCGGACTCAGACTTGAGTTAGAAGAACGGAGCACTTAAAGTTTACTACTCGTGTGCTATGATGTAGATGCGTTGTTTAAAACCTCAAACCTCATTTTTACTAGTGGTAGAAAATACCTCTCTCTATCTCTCTCTCACTCTCTCTCTCTCTCTTATATATATATATATATATATATATATATATATATATATATATATATATATATATATATATATATATATATATGTTTAGGATTCGACCGAAATGGCTGTCGCATATTAAGAGAATGTCGGATGGCAGGGAGGTAAAAACTGTAAACACAAGGGATCTGAATGGTCGTAGACTACGAGGCAGACCAAGAAGATAATGGAGAGATAATGTCCAGAGAGACCTGCAAACACCTAGTGATACCAACAGGAAAGATAAGGTCCATCAGCGAAATGAGTGGAGGAGGGTGATCTCTGCTGCAATAAACCTCAAGGGCTCGGACTGCCAATCAAGACGTGCGTGCCCAATTTTGAAAATAAATAAATAAATCACTGCCTTATGGTACCACCTCTGCGGTGTAAAAAAAAAGGAGGGGGGGGGGTTTGAGCCTGCGGATTTACGGCCGCATAGCTAGTGCTGTCGCCACAGACTGTACAGGTGAGGATTTGATTTTTTTTCCAAGACAGAAAAACATTCCAAGCTTTATGGAGGATTCGAACACGGGTCTCCTTCGTGAAAGCCCAGCCTTCTAATAGTTCCGCTAGCCGCTCCTCACCTAAGCTGCAAATATGTTTATTCTTTTTTTTTTTAGTTAGTTGCGTATCCTTTACAGGACGTTGCAGATCAACCACCGCATTTTTTAGCTGTTGTGGTTTTTCTAGGCAAATATTAGGTTAAGTAGTCTGCCATTGCTACTCAACGGTCAGCTCTCGGTACCACTGTCGAAACCAGCGCCAGACAAACCGTCCGCAGCAGGGATCCACCTGGCACCCCGGCAATACGAAGCGCGTTCGCAACGCCTAAGCCACAGACGCCGACTAAATAATGATCCATTAAAATGATCCCTGGGATCCTCTGTTATCCGCAAACCACTAACTGGAAACCACTGCTTTAGAGCACTGAACTGGCACAGTAAACTCAAATTAGTTATCAAAATCAAACTCACAATGGTTGCTTTATGTTCCAGATGAGAATTCAGAGTAAGAGCTATTTTCTTAGCTTGATCCTGCTCTGTGAAGTTGGTCTTACTACCCTAACAAAAGAATCACAAATAGTGTTAACACAAATATGTTAGATCAAATGTTTCTATAAAATCATAGTAAAGAAAAATGCCCCTTTAAATGCCCAGAGAGGCTTTGGGCATATGCTGCTAGTCTTTTATTTCTATAGACTTGTTGGCACTTGAGGTGGGACTGGTAGACTGTATAACTTCTCATAAAATTGTCTGATATCAGTTTTTAAGTTTTGGTCAGCCTGGAACTCAGATCAATTTTTTTTTTCCAAATATACCCCAATGCATATCTGAAAATATGCCTTTTTTAAAAGGCAACTGTTTTAGCCATTGCTCGTCAGCAGATTATCTATACCTCATATTCTTGTATAGGTTCTTTCAAGAAAGCATCTCTGCTCCCAGCACCCCGTAAACCCGATCGGGCCACTGACCTGCTTTCCTGCCTCTTGAAGTTTCCTGCCCATTGCGTCCCTAATACCTCATGTCTATCGCCGTGCTGGTCGACCCCTGCCCATTCTTCCAAGAACCACACTTCCCATTGATGTTCTGTCCAAATCATTTTGCTATTCAATATGGATGAAGTATTTCAGTTTCCGAGAAACTAAATTCTTTAAGAGCCAGTCCCTGTTCAACATTCAGATTATATTAGTGCATGCTATAAACTGATCATAGTTGCAGCATCACTGGACAGCGATCTTACCACCCAAAAGTATATTACAATCTGATCGTCTGGCACGTTTTCGCTCTTGACAATGATGTAGCAGTGATGATTATAAAACTCTCCTCGCTGCTGTTCAGGCACACCTTCTAAAGTTTCTCCGTTAATTTTCCAAATCTGCAAAAAAAAAAATATATATATAATTGTTTAACTTCAAGAGTATAATACACAACCACCACCCCCCCCCCCCCGACCACCACCCCCCCCCCCCCCGAAAAAAAAAAAAACGATTATAACATAACAATGTAAGAAAACATGACCTAAATGGACTCAAATTTGAACTGTTAGATAACAAGTTAAACAGCTATTGGTGGTAATTTGTAAGCAATTAAAGAAATAGACAATTAAAAACTGTTTTAACTCTTTCAGTTGTTCCTGCCTTAAGTGGTGCATGCAGGCAGTAACAACAGTCTCAGTTACAAGTTACTATAATTATTTATACCCTAGAAGTTGTTACTTTAACTAATGTATATTTATATTTGAGTAAATAACAATACACGACAGAGTGACAACTTGACGGGCCGTCAGGAAGGGAGTTACACAAGCAGAAACCCACAAACGCATGGTAAATGCTGAATGTGTTAGGTTTCATCATCATTACTCATTATCGACAACTGCTTTGTCAGCAGGCTAAGGGTTATTGACGCTTTTATTCTCAGTTAGTTCTGAATTCAGCAGTGTACGTATTAACGTTTTTATATCTAATAGCAACAATATGTTGGTCTCATAGAGCAGAAAAACACATCTTTGGGGTATTTGGCGTTTAGTAATAACTGAATAATAAATGGTTAATTTAACAGATGAATGGGAAAGGAACAGAATAAAATGTGTACCACATTAGGAGTAGCAAATGATAGTTAATTCCTTGGTATAGAAAGAATTAAATATTTAATCTACCCAAAGCTCTCTCTCTCTCTCTCTCTCTCTCTCTCTCTCTCTCTCTCTCTCTCTCTCTCTCTCTCTCTCTCTCTCTCTCTCTCTCGTGTATCTTCAATCATTTCTAACAGATAATCTCCGAGGCCATGTTGTCAGACAACTATCCAGCATCTTCTCTCTCTCTCTCTCTCTCTCTCTCTCTCTCTCTCTCTCTCTCTCTCTCTCTCTCTCTCTCGTGTATCTTCAATCATTTCTAACAGATAATCTCCGAGGCCATGTTGTCAGACAACTATCCAGCATCTTCTCTCTCAGTCTCCCCCAGCCAATTTTCACCTCTAACTTTCCCACCCTCATGATGTATTCCAGTTTTCCCCTCATGAGTGGCCTACGAATGTAGACTGTTTCCTCATGTGAGTAATCAGTTCTATTAGTGAGTTAACTTCTTTCAAGCCACCATTACTCTTTTTATCTGCCCAGGATGTTGTGCTCATTCTATACAATCATATATCAGCCGCTTCGACATATTTTTCACCCAAACTGCTGTCTCTGATTCACTTCTACATTTGTAATATACAATTCTTAAGAATTCTCTCCCTTGTCCTAACTGGCAGAGAAATACAGGACAACTACTACACTTTTAAAACATATTAACAAATACAACTGCTTTAATTGCTATACTTCAGTTGTTCCATTTTCTGTTTGAAATAAGTCATCGTGGGAGCTGTCATCCATGCCATGTGATGATTTATCTGCAAAGAGAGTTATGAAACTTATATCTCAGGGTTGAAACCGGTAACATTCATCTACATGGATTGATTGGCACCTTTCCTTATTTCCAGACGATAGTTAAATTGTTAAACACTCTGAAGACTGCTTTTAATTCTTTTGGCATCAACACAGCGACGTGGGAGGCTGCTGCACAAGACCGTCCTGAATGGCGTACGTCCTCAGACATGCTGCATCGGCCTGCCAGGCAGCAGAGGTTGCACGGGCAGAGAAACGGAGGCAGACTAGAAAGAATCGAACTGCTAATCCCACACCCACTGCAGCTCCCATCTGTTGTCCGCACTGCTCAAGAACTTTTCTGGCTCATATTGGACGAATCAGCCACCTTCGTCCTCATAACAATTGATCATTACTACTTTGGATGAACGTGGTCTTCATCACTCGTGATGGACGAACAACGCTATGAGGAGGCATGAGACTCACTGCCCATGGCGATTGCGAGTGTGACTAACAAGAACCGCCCGTGTTAAGAAATTTCTTCCACAATTATAGCATGGGATTCAGGATCGTTGTTGTCAACATGTGTGCTTAGTGCGTTTCTTCTCAGACGCTCAGCTCTCAACCTTTCGGCAATGTTTTCTTCCTTCATTCTCATTCCCTTCCTGGTGTGGCCCCTCTACACAACACGGTCAATGACATTATGTTTCCACAGGTCCACCTCAATACCTATATCATTCATGTCCCGCTCGCACATATCTTTAATAAAAAGAAGAACTCCACAGGGAAGCATGCACAGCAGGGGTCCACCATCATCAGTAGAAAGATCCTTCGTCGACTATTCTTTCGGCCCAATACTTTCTATACAGTCTCGGAAGGTGGGCCCGATCTGGGTCATGACTCCCGGTCTCAGTCTTCCAATGCTTTATATCGGACTCGACAGGGACAAGACGATATGGTGACTTTGCAACAGGTGTTGTGAGATCTGGTTTTATACTGTCGTTGCGGTAGAAAATTTGATTAGTTGACTATCTTTACGACCAGAGTGACTAGCTTGGTTCATGGGACAATTGGTAGACTTTGGCATTTGGCAGAGACACCGGCAGACATTTATCGGACACTTTGGCTTAAGGGATAAGAAGATCTTTTCCACTAGGTACTCGACCAGTCTACTCAGGCGCATCCCTTACGACGTTCCGTTGCCTCCAGAGCCAGCTCGATGCTCTTTCAGCAGATTCGTTTACTTGTTTTAATGACCTCTTGCGCCTACCTCGACGACGAAGATTTTAACTGCGTACGCTTCGTCTCTCATCAGACCGACCACGAGCTCACTTTACTTTTCTAGCTTTTATAAGGTGGCCTTCTTTCCCCCGCGACTCGGTCGGCACGGTCAGTTCAATGAGGATGAGCTGGCGTTTTTTTGCAGAATGCAGAACTATGTCGGGTCTCAGGCCAGTCTTCCGGATTGACTCTGGGTACTTTTTAAAACCGGGCAGGTCGACAGTGAGTAACTAGTCCCTCGCACAGTCAAGTATCGATGGAGCGTATGCGACATTGTTAATTTTACCCTTATAAATATGCCCAGCCTTGAGGAAGCGCATTGGGGTGACGGAAGGACAGACCCTCATTCTAGCTTTGTCTACACTGTCCGCTAACTCTTTATATTGCAGCAGAGGTCGGCCTCGACATCTTCTACCCATCTTTAATTCACCATATAGGATGACCTTAGGGACTCTGCTATCCTACATTGTCCAGGTGCATCTGTATAGAACTCTTTTAAATAATGCACAAACGTTTCAAATATTGAATACGACAGTAAAATATTTATGAATATGTTTTAACGTACTAGATATCGGTTCTAACATTTTGTTTTGGTTTTTGTTTATTAAATTACTCTTGAATAAGTTTAAAGCCTGTCTGTCTGCATTTTTTCTTTCTCAACTCCCCCATTTTTTTCAGTTACCCTGTAAAGATTATAATACGACTATTTTTACAGAAAAATACATACATTTATATTTATTATTCATTTGACATACCCGAAAAAAAGTGATCAAACTAAACCATTCAAATGGTAAATAAGCACGCTACGGGATTACTATGTGAAATATATACAATAAATCACTAACTAAAAGTATGTTGTATTTTATTTCTTTTACTGAAATTAATTAACTGCAGGTGGCGTTGTCAAAAAATACATTGTTGCTCATTAAAGTACTCTTTGCCATGGTCACTCACTGTATGTTAAATATTTGATTTATTTGTATCATCTTTCACTTTTTCTTCATGGGAAGAATCAAGTTGTCTGTCCAGCGTTCGACAAGTGGCAATTTTCCTTTACTGGGCAAGCGCATAATCTCAGATGTTATCAGCCCATGCTCTCAGACATCACCCTCCTTTCTGTTGGAAGGCTCATAGAAATTTCCCGAGTGCTATGATGTCGATGTTTAACTGAATTGTCACATAACGCTTGTGTCGCGTGCCTGATTTAAGGATTTCTCCTTAAGAAACCAACAGCACTCTGAAATAAAGTAATGTTGAGGCGTCGGCTCGCATTGATCTAATGGATATCCCGTGGCCAATATACGCTCAACTTATTTCAGGAGTAGGGCAGCTCAAGTTCTGGCACTACAGAATATCTAATAATCCTAGGCGCAACTTGGCTGGACACCCCACACTACTATAAAAAGATAGCCCCCAGGCTATGATAGTCTACTATCACAGCCATGTTAACACAGATTACACTTACTAATCACACAAACATAAAAGCTAGACAGTTAGAAAAGTGAAACAGGGACACCCAAGTCAGCCATGAAAATTTTTGAATGGATGTAATAATTGCAATATAATATATACACCACATACATACACATATATATATATATATATATATATATATATATATATATATATATATATATATATATATATATATATATATATATCAAGAAAATAAAGTTGGTTCCCGGTGCCTGGAGTTCAGGAACTAATATTTATGAGATGATGTTGAAACAGCCAAAGATAGCTTTAGAGAGGTCCAGTGTTCATCATGGTTCCTTTGGGTAGACCTGTAAATAGAGCATGCGGTATGTCATCTCAAATGCTACTTATCAGTCTGGTAGGTCACTGCTCCCCTCAGTTCATGGTGATCTAACAGGTTGACTCAGTAGACTGCTTTTTCTCTGGTTGATCTGGTAAACACTGACACTCTTCATATATGAGAACAAAGAAGTTGTGCTGGAGCCCAACAAAGCTTATGAAGAAGGATTCCTTGGAGTGATGACACGGGTGGCCTGCAACAACTGTCTCTCAGCCACTGGAACTCACACAAGCTTCTGTCAAGTTGAAGTTATGATGACAATAGGTAGGATTTTTGGTGGATGGTAGTTGGCTGGACTGTGAATCGTTTGCCTGACTTCCAGGGAGGTATCATCCTGTCAGGAAGGAACTCAGAATTAGTATTCATCTTAAGAGTCACACATTAAGCTCAATTTATTTCCATCTACCCTTCTCAGTCACTCAGAGGATAACTTTCAGGAACAGGAGACAATTCCCCCTTCATTTATCTTTGTCTGTAAGGCAGTACAAGAGATAGGAGACAAGATCCATAGTGGAGATAGACAGACACTACTACACATAGATCATCCTCTCTCCACCTTTCCATCTGCACCCGCAGACATACATTCTATCTCGTTCTTACATGCATATTTTATACCTATACAATCTGCCCACTGCACAGCCTGTGTTGTTGTGCTAAAAATAACGTCTGACTGAAGGGTGACCCAGTTAAATATGTCCGCTAATCGACACAAACTCTGTTGGCTGGTTAGAGAATAATTAACTTGCTGGGTTTAATATCTTTATAATGGTGTGGGTCATGTAGGGCACAAACTATTAGCCTGCGAAGGGAAAGGTTTGATTTTAGGGGCTTGAGTGTCTGGACACCAAGAACGGCCTAGTTCTGTGCTGTCACCCAGCTGATTCTTTCCTCCCTGCAGCAGCGGCTAACTTTATAGAGACAAATATCATGGTACTCGTAAACTTACCCAAGCTTTGGAATCCTTCAAAGATTAAATTGGTATTCTGAATGCGTTAAGATTTAATCAGAGAGGTGAAATACGTCTGGCAAAGAATGACCCCGCCTGATCTCGCTTGGCGTCTCTAGAAAAAAGTTCTGTATTAGTACACCAAGGAGTAAAAAGGTTTCCAGGAATTCGGAATATTTTTCCAGAAAATATCTATCCCACAGTTGCAAGTTTGAAAATGTAGACTTTTCAAAACAACGAGAGGGTATAGAAATATCTATTCAACCAGATAGAGGTATATATCAATATGAGGGACTATATACCCACCGGACGGGTTTAAATTGGAAATGTGACCTGCCCGCTAGGGGCGTCAACGTCACGACGAGTCTACTGTGTAGGGTTTGGTTGATTTACTCCGTGACATGAATTGGTAACCACTCTTAATGTATTTAGCGGCTGTGTTGGTACCTGGTTTGCAGTGATCTAACAAGACGCAATACCATTTTTGGTTTACTTCTACTTCTAAATAGATCTGACACTACAACATTACAATAACAAACCTGTGTTAGTAAAGGGGTATGATTTTCCTGCGATGCCGTTTTTCTTTAGCCTGCTCTTCCAGTCAACGAAAGCCCGTCTAAAATCTGTTGTTTCATGTCCCTCCCTCATACGACAAACTGCAGTGTATTCGGGATAGCCTTGGTGCTGCTTAAAGTTCTGAGATGTAGGATACAGGAGACTTCAAATATATGAAACAAACTACGCTGTACTGTATGGAAGCGATCAGGACTAAAGTGATGCTACAGAGTTGAGTTGATATAAGTTAACAATTGACATCACAGTACTCGGGGCATTCCCATGCGTGCTCCATCCTCATCTTCAGCAGTCAGATCAGAGTTCCACAACTGATTGTACCGGTCACAATCTGGTTTTATGTCCATATTGCCTTTCCTCTAAGTTCAGTGAGCCGGCCAGACCCTCTGGTTACACCCGGGTGCCTAATTCTCTACACGTTATAATATCTTCTTTCTCTACTGATTCCCAAATGGCCTTGACCACATCTGCCTTGTTATGTATCAATTCACCACCTAGTGATGCAGATCCAGCCAATATGTCTGCCTGTTCATTACCCACCACGCCGGCATCGTCTGGAGAAAAGATCTAAAGTATGCTCACTACCCGTGACCTTTCAAGTGAATCTTGCCACTCTGCTCAGAGCATCCCTGTCTTCCTTTTTCTCAGCATGCTTTCGTGGTCTTTTACAATTACATGTGTATGCATCTTGTTCTCTAGCCACCAAATAGCTGCAATTACAAGGACTGGTCTAAAGACCTCTGTGAGAACGTTTAGAGGATTTGCACTCATTGAGCGAAGATATCCCTTTAGGTGCTTCAGTTTCCTTCCATAGAGGAAAAGCACCAATTACGGTATAGACACAATGATAAAAGAGGAGTGAGCAGAAGATAAAGCCAACTCTCAACGCTCAGAGGAAGATTTAAAAAAAAAAAAAAAACAGATCAGACTGCAGCTGGAACCATTTGTATTATAACAATTTTGTGAAAGCTGTAGATGGGAAAAAAATGTTCGTGCAATACCCGAATTGCTTTTATAGAGATTTTTAACTTAACTGGTCCCCTCAAAAAGTACACATAACAAAAACGTCAACTCATATGTTGCACAGAACCATCGAGAATACAAATGCATAGTGCTATAAATGGACAAACTTATATTCCTACCTCCCCCTCCTTTTTTCTTCTGTCTGTCTGGTCTGTCTGTCTGTCTGTCTGTCTGTCTGTCTGTCTGTCTGTCTGTCTGTCTGTCTGTCTGTCTGTCTGTCTGTCTGTCTGTCTGTCTGTCTGTCTGTCTGTCTGTCTGTCTGTCTGTCTGTCTGTCTGTCTGTCTGTCTGTCTGTCTGTCTGTCTGTCTGTCTGTCTGTCTGTCTGTCTGTCTGTCTGTCTGTCTGTCTGTCTGTCTGTCTGTCTGTCTGTCTGTCTGTCTGTCTGTCTGTCTGTCTGTCTGTCTGTCTGTCTGTCTGTCTGCCTGCCTGCCTGCCTGCCTGCCTGCCTGTCCTGTCTGTCTGTCTGTCTGTCTGTCTGTCTGTCTGTCTGTCTGTCTGTCTGTCTGTCTGTCTGTCTGTCTGTCTGTCTGTCTGTCTGTCTGTCTGTCTGTCTGTCTGTCTGTCTGTCTGTCTGTCTGTCTGTCTGTCTGTCTGTCTGTCTGTCTGTCTGTCTGTCTGTCTGTCTGTCTGTCTGTCTGTCTGTCTGTCTGTCTGTCTGTCTGTCTGTCTGTCTGTCTGTCTGTCTGTCTGTCTGTCTGTCGCTAAAGTAAGAACAATTTTAGATTACCTTTGCGAAGGATAGAGCATTATACAAGGCATCAATGCCTGCGCCACTGCCTACCCAGATATGAAGTGGGCCGGAGGGTCTCTTGTCTAGGAGGAAGGAGTCCTGCAATCACATTGTTACAAAACATATTTTCTCACTCTAAAATGAGACTTTAAAAATGTCAGATTTGTCTTACATGTTATTCAGTTTATCTTATCTACTAAAGCCCTGGCACCGTTATTTTTAGATATGTAATGTATGATTATGGGATATTATATATATTATTTCTGATGTATGTGTGTGTTTATAGGGGCGCTGACGTAAAGTAGAGCTGGCACTCTTGCCAATAGGTTCGGTAATCACATTTTCACATTTGAAGGTGAAGATCACTTTTGTGGATACTTTAATTTTATGCAACCACATCTTGTCAGCTTCGTAATTTGGTAGGGAAATCCCCCCAACGTCCTATATAGTAGGTGGGGGAAATAGGAATGGGGGGAGAGGGGGGTGTTAGGTTTAGTGGTAGTCACTATTTATTTAACGCTAGCCCTAACCCTAGGGGACTGCAGCACACCAGTCAACTATCGAGGTGAACAACATACAGAACAAGGAATATTGTACTAATACTAAACTTCATTCAACAACTTACTTAAGAGAACATATTTTCAAAGCAAATCATACATAATCACAACATCAAATCAAATCATCAACATTGTTTTATCATGGTTTAATCATTGTTTCGGAAAACCAGTCAGTTTTGACACGTGTCTTATTTTTTAAAAAACGTAAGTGAAGAAAGCACTGTTGGCGTTGGCTACACCACTAACTATGTCTTGGGCTTTAGTACATCACACCTTGTATCCTTACTTCCAAAAACATGTCATGATACCCGTTTTAGGCTGAATCGACATGGAAGCCCAGTCTTAACAAAAAACCCACCCCGGTGCGGATTTGAAGTTAATTCCTTCGGGTAGGCAGTCAAGCATCTAACCACTGCCCTACCATGGCTTCTAATAGACATGTAGGTTTTGGGTTTTTTATCATCATTATCATGTAGCAGGTCCTTTTGTAGAACGTCGCTCTCATCACTATCTGCTTGTGGAAAAAAAAAACTCCCTCTCTCGCAGCTCGTTCCCCCCCCCCCCCCCCCAACCAACCTATGCATCATATCCAAGGAATCATATCCTGTGCCCATCTGCATGTTGGTCGGTCGCAGCCCTTCCTTCCTGGTACAATACCTTCAGCTATTTTTTTTTTGTCTCAGTCTGTCGTGGCGCTTCATTTGGACAAAATATTTCAGCTTCAGAGACAAGATGTTGTTTGATGTTCGGGTCTTTTAGAATGCTATTTATTGTAAATGTGTCACCGTAATGCAACCAGACTGTTCTAAAAAAAAAAAAATTACAGCATAATTATAAACGGCACCCAACAGACGAACCATCTGTTAACACTACGCACCTGGCTAGTAAGATATTTCTGCTTCAATGGCTGTTCTGCTACAAGTGGCATATCATACAGGACTCTTGCACCGTTGACTCTGGTCAAAATGAATGGTACATTGTTTACTGATAAGTTCCAATTTTTAACCGATAACAAATATTTGCTCCCAAAATTTAAAACGTACCCCAAACATTTTGCCAATTAGTTAAATAATTCATTAAATCTTGACCCTTAGTGTTAAGAGGAAAGGCAATGATCAGACTAAATACGGGGTCCCCAGGGTAAAGTTGTTAAGCCGTTTGCCTAGTGCTGTAAAGGTCTATGTTCGTTTCACGGCTTTTGCGCTCTGCTAGCGAGTGCAATTTTTACGCAGATCCATAGGGATCGCCACCGGAGCTACCGAATTTGTTCATGATTTGACGCTCTCGACAGGCCTCTAGCCATTCTGCGGACAGAGACGGAGCCATATGGGATAAAACCCGGTGCAATAAAGTCGATCCTCTGGACTTTAACTGGACTGGATTGCGCCGCTAGTCTTAGAAATGTGTACTGACTACTGAAGATAAAAAAAGGACACTTATGGTAATGCAAAGAGTGCTCTGGTGCAGGTTCTTAGCTTAACGCTCCTCAACATTTAAAACGAAAAAATGACATCTGACACATGTGGTATTTATTAAAATAGTATGGTCAAAATCAAGCCTGTTCGTTATATGTAGGACTTAAATGAACACAGGGTTGCATTCTTAATGCCTTCTGTGTTTGTCTATTATTAACTGAAAACAAAAAAAATAAAACCATAATTAAACTGTATCTGACACCTTGTCTGATATTTTTGTGCCTCTCAGACAACATGTGAGGTCAGCCAGATCTGTGATTTTAATGAAATAGCCCACAGTTTGCGACCTGGCATGTGTAGAGCCATATGTCTTTCTTTTTCGTTCACAAAAATCGGAACCGTTCGGATTCGTGTCCAATTCATAATAATATACGTTAACATTATTTAGTTGTTTTTTTTTTAATTTGTTTAATTTACTTAATATTTAAAGATAGTAATATTGTTTTTCACTGCCTGCGCGCGCGCGCGCGCGTGTGTGTGTGTGTGTGTATGTGTATATATATATATATATATATATATATATATATATACATATATATGTGTGTGTGTATGTGTGTGTGTGTGTGTGTGTGTGTGTGTGCAGTGTATATGTTTCACATTGTTTGCTGATGACAATTAGTCGCTGAGGGGTCCTTTATAAGTTTCTTATATGTGTTCTATAGTAATGACATACAGTACTTATCGGAACCGCCTTGGAACAGTTAAGACTGAAGCAATGGAATAATGAGAGTAAAAAAAAACTGGGAAAAATTCAAAAACTTACTTGTATAAACGGGGTTTGTAATATTTTGCTTCAGCCACCACACTGTCTCCAGCACCTGGTTCACATTGTTCAGCAATGTTCAGTTTCTTAAGAAATGCGTCACTCATCAGTTTGTCAGTTTGTTCTGTTGAGATGGAAAGTAAATTGAGAGAGGGAGAGAGAGAGAGAGACAGACAGAGAGAGAGAGAGAGAGAGAGAGAGAGAGAGAGAGAGAGAGAGAGAGAGACATAACTATGGACAACAATACAGAACCAAAATATATTACAAATTTGCTAATAGAATACCAAGAAAACGTGGATGAGAAAGCATCAAAACAGTGATAAATGAATGGCAAGCTAACATTTAGATCTGGAACAAAGCAGCTAATCATCCAAAGATAGTGAAACAGTTCTAATATGTATCTAATGCGTCCCCGTACCTACAACAACGATGATAGATTTGCCATTTTGCTGCCTTGATCTGATCTTCTTGGCAAGTCGTATAACCTAGAGTTGAAAAAAAAATTGTAAATGTGGTAGACATTCAGATAACATTTTTTTTTTTTAAATTCATGAGAACATATACACTGAATTTATTTAAATATTTACAAGACCCATTCTCACTGAATTTGGTAATAAGACAAAATAATGTATTCAATAATACAAGTTAGTATAATCTTAGTTGCGTATCATTTTACAGGACGTCGCAGAACCAACCCCAACAGCCCCGGGCTGTTGTGTGATTTTTCTAGGCAAATTTACGTCCAGTAGTTTGCTATTGCATTCTACATACCGATTTGCCAGATCTGTAAAACGGCGCATGCAAAACTCAAGTTCTGGAACAAGACTAAAGGCCAGATGCAGAGAAACAGTCAAAACCTTCCGCCGGATGTTACAGCTGGGGAGCGCTAAGAAGGAGGAGGAGAAGGAGGAGGGGAAGAAGAAGAAGAAGAAGAAGAAGAAAAGAAAGAAGAAGAAAAAGAAGTAGAAGAAGAAGAAGAAGAAGAAGAAGAAGAAGAAGAAGAAGAAGAAGAAGAAGAAGAAGAAGAAGAAGAAGAAGAAGAAGACGAAGAAGTTGAAGAAGATATTGACTTTTTTTTTTCTGAATGATTTTAGCTTAATTACTTCTCTCAATTGGTGTTTTCGATAACCCGTACAGGCCTAAATTAGCCCCTTGGGATAGGACGAGTTAAAGTAACAACTGATTCGAACCAAAAAAGAGTAAATGTACAGTAAATGAAAATGAACAAGCATTATTTTGAATGGAACTTCAGCATCGGTTAGTTACCTTAACTCTGAGAACAAAGTCGGTCCTCTGCCCTACCCACACATACATCCGCGGGTACCCGTCAAGTATGAAAATGTCATTCTCCGTTGGACATTTGCCTGAATAGTTAGTCTAAGGATTGGAGAAAACATTGTTAATATGTCAACAACAACAAAACTGCCAACTGTATTTGTAATGATGTATTCTTCAGTCAATAATTTGCAGTTTCTGCAGGGAGCAGCTGTGGTAGACCATAATGTAAATCCCTTCTCGTCCTTTTTTAGGATGAAATTTTTTGTTATTTGAAGCCCTACTCTGGCTTTTGCCAGGGGCTGCAATATAGCCTGGCCATAAATATGGCCTAATGGTTGAACGCGGTTTCTTGGACCTCTCCACGGTGATCCTCACCGACATGGTGGCACATTGTGTCATCGGGTGTTTATCGCTTGTGTGATGTCCTGGTGGGGTAGAAAGTCAGTCAGTCAGTGGTAGACCATCTAGACGCTCGCCTATTGATCCGAAGGTCGTGCGGTCGTATCCGAACGGAGTGGACAGTCATTTTCCCCCCTAACAAATGACTGTGGCTACCAAGTCGCAAGCAGTCTGAAGTCGATAGAAGGAAAAGTCATGGGAAGTAAAGGCTGTCGGCGTAATAATGACCACCTCATCCTAACGGTGATACATTGTGTCACCGGGTGTTGACGGCTTGTTGTGCAGTCTGGTGGGTTTGAATACAATACAAACAACACCCACTTCTGTAATTTCCAAAAAATGTAAATGACCCTTTTGCACACCTTCAGGCGTTTGGGGCGTATAGGGCTAGACCTATATACGTCTGTATACCAGTATTCCTAAAATGTTGTTATTGCATAATCTGAGTTGTTTCTTCTAAATTCTGATAGAAAAGTAGACAATGAAGAGCTTCCGTACTGAAGATGATTTTTTAATTAATCATTACGTAAATATGAATCAGATCTTGGGTAAATCATTCAGCAGACAAGGAACCAAACAAATCTGCCGTTGTTCAGTTTTATTGTGGAATGGAGAAATAGACTGAGAGTCCTATGTGATCTATAAACGGCATGACGAGGTTTTGATGATGATGATGATAAAAAACTTCGCACTGAACACTTATTGTCCTGTATAAATAAAAAAGAAAACGTAGTCCTTCACATTTGCGTTCGGTTTCAGGTTCACACTGCAAGAATTCAAAACATTTAATTGTACTCATAAACTTACGCATGTTGCCGACAGATACAATCTTCCAACAGCTTTGTAGAGTCTCTTCCCATCCTTTGTTGCCATTCGCGAATCCTGTTTTGATTTGCCCGCCATAACGCTAAATATCCAGATAAAGACATCTTTTGAGAATATATGCTAGTTTATATTATTCAGCAATAATGTAATTTTGCTAGGTTATATTATAAAGAAATAATTTTTAGTATAATGTTTGGTTTACATGTCAGTTAATTGAGAATACATAGGGGAAAAAAAGTGGCTGATTTATTTATGTTTTCTTCCCTGTGTGAGACCGCGCACAACACATCAGATGTCATGGATAAATAAAATTTTTAAATGACTCAGATCGTTTCAAACATATCAAATATCGTATGTAAAATACTAATTTTCTTGAGATAACGTGCATTTGTCACAGGTTTAACAGTTATGCATAGCTACAGCAGCACAAATTTGGGCTAAACCTTCTACCTTACGATAGACCCTACTCCGTCTATCATGACGCTGCAACAAAAAGAACGATGCGTCACTAAATCAGACACGTCTCCATTGATTGACACCTGCCCAGGGGCGATATTGGTTTGACCAAAGAAGTCAATTTTGGCTGTGGCAACGCCTAAGGACAGGTCCTTAGTGCGGTCGTCGTGCTCAACGTCCAACGTCATGCAGTCTGTTCCGAACAGTTTGATCAGACACATGACGTCCTGGTTGCAATGCCTGCGCAGTTGATGAAGCTGCTATAAACATGTCTCTGAGGTGACGTAGCCGAATAAAGCGGTTCTCTACTGCCGTTACCACTCCGGGTCGTCCCCTGCGACATCTGAACCAGTGGCTTGGAACCGGTGCCATAGTCGACTGATGGTACTCTGATGCACGTTTAGATGCCTGGCAACCTGACTTTGACATTCTCCTGCCTGCAGTCGAGCAATAGCTAAATTCCTTAAATTTTTCGATAAAGGCGCTATTCGTGACTGCTTGAAAATGAACTGAATGTTTTAGTGTAGCGTATCCTTTCATAGGGTTTCGATTGCGTAGGCAGTAAAAAGTGTTCATCACAAATTCTGTTGCTTTTTCGTGCGCGCATCGTGAGCTGTACTCAAAAATATGGCCTTAAGCACATTTGACAATTGCTCTGTAACGATTATAAAAACGTATGCAATTTACGTCCACAAGTTCATTGGACATGGTAAACAACATTTGAGTCTGCTATTTAGATATACAGGTGCGATATTTACAAACTAATAAAAACAAGCAATCGGGTTGCTTTTTTTTTTTTTACCGTATAAATTAGACTATCAACTTAATACTCGTAAAAGCACTGAACGACGGAAAAATCAAAAAATTTAAAACTTACATGATTCCATCTTGAAAATGTCGAAGAAAACTGTTTGTTTCATGCCCTTCATGCTGCAATAAATAATAGCTGAGTTGTCAGGTTTTTTTTCCATCAAGCTCTTTTAAATATTTTCTACAGACCAACAGACACTGGACAAGTCTTTGTGGGCACAGTCTTACTTTACAGCAAAGTGACTTGCACGGTCGTCTGCTATCTTAGTAGTGGTGAGTTCGAATTCGTGGTTTAAAAAACAAAAAATTGTCTGGCATAGCAACAAGAACAAAATAAATAAATAAATATGGGACGCAAACGCGGTCAGGGTGAGATAACGACTGGTCTGTATAAATATGGGGCTAGTAACAGATGCACCCCAAGGGAGACAAGAGTCCCTTATTCAATATACATTGAGTATGTTTTGTGACTAGCACATTGACTAAATTAATATCTACAAATTACTATCCTACCTCCAGAGAAAGGAAAGATACCCCACCAAGGTGTCTGTCAAGCTCCTCAGCATAGTTCATTAAAATGTCATAATCTTTCTGAAAAATGTTTCGAAAGGAAAACATATCATACAACATAATTATACTTTATTTTAATTCACTGATTGTCAAGGTGCCGCGGAAGCGTAGTGACTAAATGCTTGGATACTGGCCAGAAGATAATTTTCTTTTAATTAGCCATGGCTTTCAGGTCGACACCGCCTAAAAGTGTACCAGGTAATGTCCTGGGAAGAAAACTCGGCTGGCATGATACTAAGCACATCATCCTCTAAGTGCCGGTTGGTCTATACAATTATTATTCTAGCACCATATGCTCGAATCGCCACTGGCAAATAGGGTCTTTTACTTGTACTTTGTATTAATTAATCTTTACATGTGAGACTAACATTATACCTAATTCGCCATGCTGCGTGAGAAAGACGTTTTACTTTACTTGCATTAAAAAAAAAAAAAAAGTAAAGATCCCTGTCCACGCCTTTTTAGGCGTATCTGGCATATGGGAAGAGCGCCCATATTTTTACAGACCATCAGCACTCGGTGGGTAATGTGGTCAGCATTACGCCGGCTGTCTTTACTTATCGAGGACAAGTCCTGGTACCCATTTTAGGCTGGGTCGACCTGCGACGCCCCGTACCATGATAAAAATCAACGCTGCCAGCAGTGGGTTTCGATCGCGGTACGCTGGCTTACGAGCCGGACTCGCAACGCCTAAGCCGCTTATTTGCATTACGTTAAACAATTTATTAGCTTGGAGTCTCTGAGAACAACATTATTGACAAAGATGGTTTTATTTTCTAGGCAGGTCATGTAGGTGTTGAAGTAAATGCTATTAGATTTTTAGAGACCGCTTCTGTAAAGAGATGATGAGCAATGGGCGGGGCTGATATAATGAATGCTCTATGAGACTAAGACTTTTGAGAAAACCAAGTGGTGCCTGTATCAACAAGCTTGATCATACGGCAAGAACAGCAAGTTAAAGGGAGTGAGTGCAAGACAGAAACATTATGTAGTAAGTAAAGTAAAAAAAAAGAAAAGAATTAAGGGACTTGTTTTTACGTCTTTAGGCGTACTGGGCATATATGGTATAGGGCCAGACTTATAATTTATAGACCAATCATGACTCGGTGCTCGGTCGACCTGGGAGCCAAGGTCATTTTTGAATTTAAAAAATCCAGTTCTGTTCGGCATCGATACCATGACCTTCGAATCCGAAAGCGAGCGGTCGACTGTGGGAGCCAAGGCATTTTTGAATTTAAAAAATCCAGTTCTGTTAAAACGCATGCATGCTACATCGATACCATGACCTTCGAATCCGAAAGCGCGTCTGCTGCCACCCTTCAATTTATGGCAAAACACACAGCACTGACCCGCCCCTCCCCATGCCTCCACCTCTCTTGAGTATATGGCAAGATCAACATCTCCCCCCCCCCCCCACACACACATAACAGAATGTGATAAAAAATAAAAAGGCCCATACATTCACAGAAAGGGAAACAGAAAGTAGGAAAATTGGTTTTGGTCAGAATGTGTTCTTAAGAAATAATTAAATGAGGGTCAAATGGTAGTAATTAGATTATTACCGGCAGATATACAAGCTGCTCATGAAAAAAAAAAGTTGTCTTTTTGTAAAATGAATAGAAGTAAAATATTTTATTCACATAGAAACCAAAACAAAATGTTAGTTAAAAGGATTATTTCAAGTACAAATGCAATCACTTTTAAAATTGTATTACGCCTCCCTTGAAACTTATTTGCTATTTTCCCTCCCAGGTTGCAGAACAGGTATAGCTAAAGCTCTAGTGGTGCAAAAAATGTATTTTTGTACATAAGTTACTTTTCTAAATGGTATACATAAAACACAAACAAAAATATTCCGATAGAATAGAATGCTACCTGACATGACTGAGCTCCAGACCAAAGATGTAAGGAGGAACTACTGGAACAATTGCCTTGCTCGGGCTGTAAAGACAATTTAACGAGAGTTGACGAATCTTAGAATTCCTTACAAAACGATAACAAAGCAGTGTTCGTTTACACAGATCTTACTTATAACTTGTAAAGGTACCTAGTGTGATCTCATACATGCATTTGTAATAGTAAACATATTTTGTGCTATTGCTGCAGTGAGCAGGATCACACCGAGTCGTTGATGTTGCATGGCATGATGGCAACTAGTAATGACCCAGACATCATTTACAAATTACCTCACCAAAAGAATCACGAATCAGGTCAGAAAATTTGCCTAGCCCCATCCATGTAGCCAGTTGTCGATGCATTTGTCTCTTTGCCTTCCTTTAGCTTGTTTCTCAACAATCTTGTCAGGTGTTGCCAAGTTCTTAAATCCATTCTATGTCCGAACAGGGGTCCCTGTGGCCGAGCGGTTAGATGCTCGCCGCAGATCGGAAGGTTGTGGGTTCGCTCCCTGGCGGAGCTGGACTATTTTCAAAAATGACCTTGGCTTCCAGGTCGACCCAGCCTTGAGTGGGTACTAGGTGCAGTCCCGGGAAGTAGAGGCGGCCGGCGTGATGCTGACCACATCACCCTTGTGCCGACTGGTCTATAAAAATATAGGTCTAGCCCTATATGCCCTATATGCACAAATGAGTGGAAAAGGGTCCTTTACTTACTTTTTACTCTGTCCGAACAAATGATATGTCCGTGCATATTTCTTGTCTACGCCAAGTCAACAAACAGCATGGTAATAACGAGGAAACTTGTGAACACTTTATTTGGTTGTGCACAATGAGGGTCCTGATCTGCTAGTTTGATCGCTAGCAATTGCTTTGACTCTTGAGATGTTTTGATACTTGCAAAATAGTTAGACCTGATGCAGTTTTAAAACATCAGAGAACGTGATCCTTCCCCCCCCCCTTTCCTTAGCACTAGCTACTGCAGACGACAAAGGATCCTGAGCCCTCTGATCTCAACATCTTCTTCGTTGTTATTTCTCTGTCATCGCACTAGGTCAATTTGTTCAGGCTTAGAAATTATTTTCGCGGAAGCAGTAGTATATGTTAAAAAACTGTAGCGAATCGGCTAGACGCTCGCCTGCGGATCAGAAGGTCGTAGGTTTGGGTCCTGACGGAGGCGTATTTTTTTCTCTCCAAAATGACATTGGGTCTGAGGTCGACCCAGCCTTCAGTGGCTAGCAGGTACAGTCATGAGAAATAAAGGCGACTGGTGACCACATCACCCACCTAGTGCCGATCTGTGTACAAAATGTAGGTCCAGCCCTATATGCTCAGTTCGCCTGGAGTCTTTGAAAATATTCCTGTACTTTTACTTCAGCAGAATATATGTTTCCTGGAGGCAATGTTTGAATGTTGTGGTCTGAAAAGAACGGTAATGGAAGCTGTGGTTGTGCAAAAAGAGGCAAGAGTCCGCTAGCACACCACTGGATCAAGGACAGAAGGGACATGAAAATTCACAAGGCAGAAAAACTGACAAAAAGTCAAGCCTATTTAGCCACTTCACACCTAAAAAAATGAAGGGAGGCACAGCTACAAGCCCCCCATCCCTTCCTTCCACCCCCAGCACCGAACGAAGTATTTATTCAGTATTTGTTTTGACAGTTCCTATAATATCACATATATTATTACATTTATTTACCATTCAGCACGTAATTATATTATTAGGCACTTAAACAATGTCTAGGTACCCTTGAGAGCCTCACATTCTTCTTTTCTCCAGGCATATATTTACGGGGGCTGAGCCTCCCTAATGATTTCTCTGTGTCGGCACCTAGGTCCTAGTAACTTTTTTCCTGCCGCAATGAGATCCAGGTTCCGTATGCTGCGCTAATGAAGACGATGTTTAAAAATGAAGAAGTGTGTTTTACGATCACTAAATCCCTATCATTTTGTAACTCGTAGGGTACCCTCTCCCATTCCCAACCCCAGTCGAGGTGGTTCCAGGAGTACCAAACCTTAAGCAAGCTTGCTGGTAAGGCTACTGTGAAGGGCGTACGAGCCAGGAACAGAGTTAGCCCCGCCTATATACACACTAGGTCACTTTTGATTGGTAGTTCCTGAGCCTAGTCACCTTCTCACAAGATTACGAGGGTGTTCCGCGATACCGTTGATATCGCGCATTGTATATTTCAGCACGCCAGCGCTTTTACTGCTCCAAAAGCATGGAGCACTGGTTCTAACACAACACCCCTCCCCTTTTAATTTGAGAGGGCTGCAACCTAAGTCACAGGAATTCTCTTACCCAGAATGAAAACGTACATAGAAGACAACACAGAAAGCAAACAATAGGTCGGGAAAGCAAACAGCAAGGTCGGGACTACACCCTGTGAATGAATTCGTTGGGGCAAAAACCCAGAATAGGGGACAGAGGGGGGGGGGGGGAAGGAGTGTCTGAGCATTATGGACTGTGGTTTGATGTGCAATGGGGATAATATATCGACTAACTGACTGATTAGATACAAGTAGAGATACTTCTGTCTGTAAAAGCCAATCAATACATGTTAATTTGTTTATCATACCGTTTATTTGGCCCCAGGAGCACCCGAGCTTTTAAACTAGGTAAACAAATTAGGAGGACTAGCAGATAATGCTCATTACTTATCAAAAAATGAAACCAGATTCATTAACTGAACATGATAAGTGACGAACAATTGTTATAGAGAGTAGTAAACTGAATTACCTGATAAACCATGTAACAATTTGCCTGGTGAAAGAATCCATGATCATTAATGACTACTTCCTTCAGCACTCCAGTCTATAATACAGAAACGTAATTTTTAAACGTTACTGATAAGAAAAAGATTTATAAGAGATGATAACGCTCACTAAAGATAAATTAAAAACACACAAAAATGCCATTCTTCTAGGAAGCATAAAATAGAGTAAAATAAATATACAATAATATCAGGTTAAAACAAAAGCAAAACATAAAGACAGTAAGTAATAAGAACAATGCAAACAACATAGGGATATGTATTATCAAGCAATCAAGTTCTTACGGGTATACACTTTGTGACATGGTAGTAGTCTGGGTACGTGGTAGCGATGTCATCGTCGCCATTCTTAACAACAGCAGCTACTGTTCCATCGTCCGAATATGAGTGTGTATGTGTATGCGTGAGCATGTAAGAGTATGTGTACGTGTGTTTGAGTGTGTATCATTGTGTATACTTGATGTGTGTATGCATTATTCTATAATGTATATTTTTCTTTATAAATATAACATGCATTACTGATAACAAGCAATGGTGCTTTGAAATATGAGTGCTTAGATGGGCCGAATGTCAGGCGGACTTGCGTGCCTAGTTTGTAACCCTTAAAAAATAAAGATTCTTTGTTGGTTCGTTCGTTCGTTCTGTATTTGCACAGTAGTAGAGTAGGCGCAAATTAGGTACTATGGACACTGGATTTTGGATCCTAGACACTGGACACTGGACCCTGCTGCGTGCAATGCTTGGGTCTGCAATGGCCGTATTTTGTAAAAAAAAAAAAAAATGAAACTCTTTGGATATATGTTAATTTTTTTTTTTTGGTAAACAAAGGGGGGGAAAAAAAGTGGGGGGGGGGGGGGGGGGGGGGGGGAGAGGGGAAGTTGAGGGGTCGTTGTGCTGCTTGAAATGTTCGTTTACAATTATTTTTTTAAGGTTTCATTTCAAGAAATGTGTTGAGATGTTAGGTTTAAAAATGGGTTGTCGTAGTGCCCCCTTGGGTGAGCCTCTCATGTGCCGTGGGTGCACTTCTTCATACTGTGACCTTCTTTGTTATCATATTAGTCAGTCTTAAGAGGAAGGGACAGATAACCAGAAGACGTATAATAGTTTATACAATATATATATATATATATATATATATAAATATATATATATATATATATATATATATATATATATATATATATATATATATATATATATATTGCTTCCACATACAGAACAAAAGCAACAAATAGTTTATAAAATATAATTTTTT
The DNA here is from genome assembly GCA_905116865.2 of Candidula unifasciata. Lineage (NCBI taxonomy): Eukaryota > Metazoa > Mollusca > Gastropoda > Stylommatophora > Geomitridae > Candidula > Candidula unifasciata. The sequence continues at coordinate 13,147 of CAJHNH020004109.1, read as the reverse complement.
GACACTGTATGCATAATTTCTATGACATTGTATAAAGCATAATTTCATTGACATAGGTCAAGTTTATATCGTTCACAACTACACTAGTTACCGTTGTTATATACTACATGCATCCCGTACGTCCTTGTTAGGACGTAATTTTTTGTTATTTGAAGCCCCACTCTGGCTTTTGCCAGGGACCGCAATATAGGCAGGCCATCAATATCGCCAATAGTCTGAACGCGGTTTCTGGGACCTCTCCACGGTGATCAGCATGGTGGCACTTTGTGTCATCGGGTGTTTATCACTTGTGTGATGTCCTGGTGGGGTAGAAAGTCGTCGTCGACTAGTTACTGTTGTTGATGTCTATGTATTCTTACATCCCTTACGTCCTTCTTAGGACGTAATTTTTTGTTATTTGAAGCCCCACTCTGGCTTTTGCCAGGGGCCGCAATATAGGCAGGCCATCAATATGGCCAATTGTCTGAACGCGGTTTCTGGGACCTCTCCACGGTGATCCTCATCCGCATGATGGCACTTTGTGTCATCGGGTGTTTATCGCTTGTGTGATGTCCTGGTGGGGTAGAAAGTCAGTCAGTCAGACTAGTTACTGTTTATTGTTTTATATACAAGTCAGTTTCATTTATTACATAGGTCATGTTTACATAGGTATCAGCAACGCTGGTTTAAAAAGTGACATATATGGATGTTTACAATGGTATTGAATGTGTTATTTACAATAAATTTGTACATACACTAATTTAGGAAATAAGTGGGCGATGCAGAAACAGTGTCATTGTTGACTTTTTTTCTAGTGTATAAATAAGATAAAGATTGTCTGCATGTGTTTGTTTATAGGTGTAAATTAATGACTCTTGTAATTTAAACCCTATATTTGTTCATCCTTGCGCCCGCTGTGTGTCAATAACTTTCAAACGTGTGTCTTTACCTAAAGTGTTGTGGTGCTTAGAAAGTCCTTTGGTGCTGGTCTTTGGGTATTCATCGAAACAATGGTAAGTTTTGCTGCAGAGTGACACCATCCCATTCCCCTTGTATTCTAATATAAAACGTCCACGGGTTCTCTTCTCGTACAGTTTCCTAGCTCTAGAGGCCTGACAGTCTAATTGAATGTTACCCTCAAAAGAAATAAAAAGAAACTTATGATCGGAACAGACTTCAGAAGAAAACCACTGGTCATAGACACTATAGAACTCTGGGCGAAGGTGCTGAGAGCTTCATAAAGAGAGTGTGTGTCCACCTCCCAAAGCTGAAAGTGGGCCCTATCTACAAATTTATCTAAAAAGTGGTAATATAACTTTAACAGGAAACCCCCAAATTGAATTTGATTAAATCTGTTGGAAACCATGCATTCTGTAGGAACATACTAGTGAAAGATTGAAGAAAAATTTTGGGGGGGGGGGGGGGGGGGGGGGGGGGGGGGGCATAAAATAGCCAAATGTGTACTAAAAAATTGTGCTAATGTATTTCAAAAACTAATAGGTGGTTTAATGAAAAATTTGCACATACATTTAGGATTATATTTCAAATTCATTGTGCTAAACACCATTCACTAAATAGATTAGGATATCCCAGTTATTATACAATTTCTAACAAATGGGCGAAAAAAAATTATTAAAAAAGGTTGATAAATAACTGAGTTATGGCAGTTTGAATATTTTGCCTATATAATTGAATAAATAAACAGTTATCACGCCGCTGTAAATAAAAATAATAATAATAATAAAAATTACTTTCAGGTTGAATTTGGCAACAAGACTTGCATTATTATGTAAAAAATGAACACATTTCCATGTAGTGCAAAAAAGTAAAAATTCCACAATGTTGAGGGGGAAAAAAAAGTAAATTTGGATTGTTTAACCTGTCCTTAAGCCGTTCAACTGTTGAAGATCACCGGTGGGGACAAAGGAATTTCGGAAATGTCTTTTTTAAATGTGGCTGACAATAACTTTGAATCTGGCGGAATGTGGCAGTGAACTTGAGAGCTAGTTTTACTTCAAGCAGTTATATTTTTTAGGCGATCATACAGCACGGAGAAGCACACCTGCGCTGTCAACACGGCACTAGATAAGTGCACACATCCACCCCACCCTACCCACTCCGCACTATTGACACGATGACAGCCTGCTCACACATGATGAGAGGCGCATCTCTGAAGGCATTACGACAACCCAAATATCAAACCTGCACTCGAGCAAAATATGAAGCTTACCCAAGGAGGCACTACGACATGCTTGACATCACGCCACACTTTTTAAAATACCATTTAAAAAAGGGCCATTGCAATCAGCACCAGGCAGCACGATGACCCCGCAACTTCCCGTTTTTTCTTTAAAAAAAAAAAAGTTGGCATTTTATGTCCAAATTATTTCCCCTTAAAAAAAAATACGTTTAGTGCAGACTCCAGGCATTTCAGGCAGTAGGGTCCAGGGTTTTAATCAGTGAATAAGGGGGAAGGCTAGGATTGAGATTGGCTACCTCATTCAGCAAAACACGATCGCTGCAAAAGCCAACTTACACCTGAATCTAGGAACTCAAATGAAGTGTGAAGGTTATGAATGGAGCTGCACCCAGGGCAGCAGGTTACACCAAAGTAGTGTGGGTACAACACTTATGAACATCTTTGACGGTTGAAAGGGTACCTGAGATTTACCCCTGCTGGCCTGACAACCGGATTGCTGTTGTTGAATCTTGTGGTAACTGTTTGTCCCGGACCCCCCCCCCCCGCCCCCTCCTCCCTTTCTATTTTGCTACCTCAAGGTTTGCTCCCCCCCCCCCCCCACTTTTTCCCAATACTTCAAGAAACGAATCCAGGATGCAGACCAACATGGCAATACTAGACAACTCCTTTTAACTCTAAAGAAATTAGGGCACCCCTAACGCGCTACTCTGAACTGGTGTAACCTACAAAACTGTGTGGATAAGGTTAGGTATTCTTCACGTAGCAGTGCTGGAGATGGAAACAGTCAGGTGACTGTAGGTAGTGGCAAGGGATAGACAAAACGGCTTGTCGCGAGATGATGAGAGTCTATACTTAATATGGTTGGAATAAAGTACAGACGAAGAAGAAACAAACAAATAAGATCCAACCTGTACAGTCCATACTGTCAAGCCACTTCGACACCAGTGTAAGTTTGTACTGTCTGGTGTCTTGTTTCCGGGGATCGAGTACACGTTGCTTCCTTTGCTCGAGGTCCTGTCTGAGCTACTGACGTCAGAAATACTAGCAGCTGAGACTGCTCGGCTGCCTGCTGAAACCACCCTACTGGGGGTCACTGAAAGAGATCTATGAGTTGAATCTCTGAGTGCGGTTTTACTGCGAGCTGATGTGGTCGGTCGTTCTCTGGAACAGGCAGGTGTCAAACGGGTACACTCAAGGGATCTTATCAACTCTTTAGCAGGGTTTGAATTCCTAGAACTTGACGTCAGTGTGCCACCAAAAAAAGCTCTAGCGGTTTGCTGTGCATAATCTGAAAATATTTCAAAGATGTATGTATACATTAGTCCTATTAGGCCATTCAACTTAGTTTACTCAGGGGCCAAAGCTTTGGGAAATAGGGATCCTGACGGGTCACAGTCCGGAGTCCAAGTATGGAAAGATGATTAATACAAACAGTTAGCAGGTATTCGTGGTCCACTTGGCAGATGGCCAGTTGATTAGCCCTTCATGAGACATTTACAGATGATTTGGTACGTATTTTGCTGCTACTCTGTACAAGTACTGTAGATCTATTGTAGTAATTACGGGATGACTTGTTAACAAACAGGTAACAAGCTCCCGACTTTACTATTACCTTTAAGGATCTACGTGGAATCTCAGAGACCATAAAGTCAGAAGATACGTTGATGTGATTGTGTGTGTGTGCATATCTGCGTAATTCGAGAGCTTGGTATTAAAACCCGCTGGATTGACAACCGATCCACCACTCCACTCCTCCCCCCCCCCTTATTAATATTGTGTTTTTAGATACGTGCTTGTTCCGTCATGTCTTTTTTGAGTGAAAGAGCATAAGGACGTGCTGTTTAGTTTAAGAGTGCAGATTTTTACAGAGACCCCTGGAATGGTCAATGGAACAACGGAATTCGTGCTTTGTGCGACAGTCTCTTGTTTCATAATCACAATGCACACAAATTGACTAAGTCAAACGATACATCACTAATGCCATAGACTCGTCAAGCAGCCTGATGATTTTTTCTAAGCTATAACAATTTACTTCAGGCGTGCCGTGAAGAGAGCAACGTTCTCTAAAGGACTTATTATTCTTTTTTGTTAGCCTTTTACGACATGCTTTTTAGGGCTAATTGGTGATGATAACAATATAAACTATCCTGTTATATTTTTTCATTAAACAGATGTTGATAGTTTTTACAGTCCAGTAACCTGTACAAGGCTGAAGTGTTAAAATTACCTTTAAGTGCAGTCACATGAAAATGGGAACCCTGCATATGAACATAATTCAGCTTTCCTTTTCAGAAGTCTTTTCAGAAAGTCTTTTTTCTTAGCTACAAAGCCGGGGTTGATCTTGAAATAAATTAACCCCCCCTCCCCCAAGGCTTAAGTAAGGGAATTCATAAACCACGTTACCGAAATCTGTATACTTGTGTTTCGTAGCTTAGCTTGCACTTACTCTATCAAAGCACTCTTAAGAACCCTAAAGGCCTAGTGTACAGCTATTAATATGTTGTGCATAGATTATTAAGCTAGCATTTCACTTGGATTTGTAAGATTTATTTTCTTTTAAAGCAGACTGTCAGTTTTTTGCCAAAGACAGTAACGGTCTCATATACAACAACAAAAAATGTATTGAAAAAAGAGTATTTAAACTGTTTGAACAGGATCAGCAAAAGTATAAGCAAATATATGCCATGTCAAAACACGACTCGGTTCTTAATAGAAGGGCTGAGTTAAGCTATGAATCGATATCACACCACTCAGGTCATATCTATATACACTCTGTCCTCATATTCAGCAGCTATTTAAGACTTCCAGTCCCGATAACACCTGTAGCAGTCGTATTGTGTGTACGTATTGCCTTCCCCTGAGGGTCGAGCTTCGGCCATATCCTCACTCCCACAGTACTATACTCAGTAACGAATATTGATTGGTTGGATATAATTTACTCTGGTGCAAAAGGAAATGGTGGTGGTTTTCAAGACCCTGATTCTTCAGTCATTCACAGACAATGTGTGATAGTAGAGTCTTAGTCACTGTTGACCAACGTACAGCACTTTTTATATTTGCATTAGCTGTACCCGGCCACGCGTTGCTGTGGCCTAGAATGGTGAAATGGAGAGGAAATAAAATAGCTCTCAGCTAACAGTGTCTGTCATACCCCCCCACCCCCCCTCCTCCCCTCGGCACAGTTATATCTCCCTCTTCGAATGATTGAAAAATCATCCATGGCGAAATTATCAAAATATAGTTAAGGAATGAGAACTTAAAAACAATATGTTTAGCTCTCTTAGCTAACTGTGTTTGGCATAATACCCCTCCCCCTTTTCCACCAATCATGTCTCCCACTCCGTAGGATTGAAAAATCATCACCAGGCGATATTATTAACATAGAAATTGTTAAGAAAAGATAACATTAAAATGATATTTTAAGCTCTCTCAGCTAACTATGTCTGGCATAACACCCCCCCCCCCCCAATCATATCTCCCTGTCCGAAAGATTGAAAAATCATCACCTTGGGAAGTCATATCTCCCTCTCCGAAGGACTGAAAAATTATCCATGGCGAAATTATTTAAAAAGAAATATTTAAGAAATGATAACTTTAGAATAATATTTCAAGCTCTCTCAGTTAACTGTGTCTGACATAATCCCCCCCCCCCATAAACACCCACCCCCTTCCCAATCAAAATAATATATTAAGCTCTCTCAGCTAACTGTGTCTGGCATAACACCCCCCTCCCCTCCCCTTTCCACCAATCATATCTCCCTCTCCGAAGGATTGGAAAATCATCACCTAGTGAAATTATTAAAATAGAAATAGTTAGGAAATGAGAACTTTAAAATAACGTTTTAAGCTCTCTAAGATAACTGTGTCTGGCATAACCCCCCCCCCCCCCAAGAATCATATTTCCCTCTCCTCTCCGAAGGATTTAAAAATCATCACCTGGCGAAATTATTAAAATAGAAATAGCTAAGAAATAAGAACTTTAGAATAATATTTTAAGCTCTCTCAGCTAACTGTGTCTGACATACCCCCCCCCCCACCCCACCCACCCCTCCCCCAATCATATCATCCTCTCCGATGGATGGAAAAGTCACCGTGTGACGAAATATTGTAACTAAATTGAGCTTGGCGTGCCTGTCCACCCATACTTAAATAGGTAGCATTAACTTGTACAGAGAAGTAAATGTAGCCAGTGTAACAGCTACCACAACAGCAGCAACAACAACAACAAAATCTGTCACTACGGTCTGTGTAGAGAACCTCAGAGGCTCGGAATGCCGAAGAAAAATAAGAAAATTATATAACATGTTATTCTTACAATCATTCTCACTAATTGTTTTCTTGTATCGTTCTGCTAGTAACAATTAATCTTCTAGTTATACCTAAACTATTTCAGCGACAATGTGTTCTCTTTCATTCTTGTATGTATTTAAAAAAAAAGTACCTGGTAGGGCCAGTTCGATCAGACGTTTCTCAGTCATTCCGAATCGATTTTATGACACCCTCTTTTTGGCCTGGCGTTGTTTAACGGCACGAGTGACTCCAGACAGGCTATGTCGGCAGGTATAGCTTTCAAGCAGTTATATACTGCCTACTCATTGCACAGCACCTGTCGTATTGCGGAATTCTAGAGCAGGATAGAACTTCTAAGGCTGTCCTTCTGTTTACCTTGTAAACATTGTGAAAGTCGATAAGAGGCTTTACGTGTTGACAGAAAGACAACACGATTGTAGGGGGATAGGACGTTTTGATAATGTGATCATATGATGAGAAATCCACTGAGTGAACAATAACATTGTGCCCTCTCCCTCTACGAGTGGCTCCTGCGGGGCGGGAGTAAACTCACTGCTCCCTAAAAAGCATGTCGCAAAAGGCTAACAAAGAAGAATAATAACTGGCGCCGTCAACTGCAAAATGCTAATGGTGCTGTGGAAGGGAGGGGCGGGGGAGATGGGGCACTCAAAACCTAAGACTACTCCCATTCAATTATTTTCCTAGGAAATATATGTTTTCTGGGCAAGAGGGCGTAGGTGAAGGGTTTCCCATTGTGTATTCTGGGGAGGTAGGGCGTAGGTGAAGGGTTTCCCATTGTGTATTCTTGGGAGGGAGGGCGTAGGTGAAAGGGTCCCATTGTGTATTCTGGGAGGAGGGCGTAGGTGAAGGGTTTCCCATTGTGTATTCTGGGAAGGAGGGCGTAGGTGAAGGGTTTCCCATTGTGTATTATGGGGAGGAGGGCGTAGGTGAAGGGCTCCCCATTGTGTATTCTGGGAGGGAGGGCGTAGGTGAAGGGTTTCCCATTGTGTATTCTGGGGAGAAGGGTGTAGATGAGGGGTTCCCCATTGTGTATTCTGGGCAGGAGGGCATAGGTGATCAATTCCCCATTGTTTTTCTAACTGTTGAGGGAAAAAAGGGGGGGGGGCGAGGTGGGGGGGGGGGGGGGAAATGGAAGCACCACATTTTTGCCTAGTCGTGATGGGGATGTGGTTGGCATGGGTCCTCTGCCCCCATTTCAACTAGTGAATCTTTGAGGCGCTGGTATAAGGGGATGGAGGGGGCTGACATGGTGAGGTTTACCCCGACCCTTACCCCCCCCCCCCCCCCCCGTCTAAACGTCTCGACGGCGATCCTGATGCATATCATTTTTAATCATCGTAGAGAAATACAGTAAGAGACTTCGTTGTTTAGTGGAGATATACACACACGGCTTGCCAGTGACTGGAAATGTGTTTCTTCGAAATTTAATCTGGAAACGTCAGCTCTGTCATGAAAGTATCCGGCTTCGTTTTACATTTCCCACACAGGTATCCAAACAGAAGCGCAGCCATCAGAGTACATGTATACTTGTGTAAATCCAGTAGTAGACAAGGAATATGCAAACTAAATGTAACAAGTATAAAGTAATCAAAGGATTACTTGAAGGTATTTTATGTTCAGTGTCTGCTCCCTGATAGCCTGCAAAACACGGCGACCAGAAATCCACATTTAGGAAGTCAAAAATATGAACAACGTTTTCTGGAACTTCTTGAAACTTTACTACATTTATAATTAGCTAACCCATAGAAACAGGAGCCTAGGAGGCGTAGTCTCTATACGCTCGCCTGCCAGCGAGAAGGTCGAGGGTTTTAATCCATATGGTGGTTTTTTCTTTGCCAGAACTGACTCCGAAGTCGACCTGCCCAAATGGGTGCTAGGTAATGCCCAGGGAAAGTAAGAGCGGTCGGCGTAATGTTGACCACATCTCTTACCCGGTGCCGATTGGTCTGTAGATATGCCTGGTTGTTTGTTTGTTTTAGTATCCAGAAGCCATGAGTTGTTAACCCTATTGGTATTATGGCCGCAACCTAACCACCGTAAATCTGGATTTAAAGGAGTTCGTCCCTCCGGTATTGACCTTACTGATAACCACTGTATTTAAATCCCTTAAGGTAATTAAGCAATAATACGCACACGAAACACCCGTAATGCCTGGAGACATGCTAATTAGGGGACCGGGGGTGTTCTCCTTCCCGCATAATGGAGTCCACAAATCGACAGGGGAGTTGGTAGGGCAACATTCTGCCCCGAATACTGAACAAATCAATGTCTGAGATCCACATGATGGCGAACTAGCGCACAGTGGTCGTTATAATATTGCAGATGAAAGAGAGAAAGAGAGTTGCAGAGAGAGAAAGAGAGAGAGAGAGAGAGAGAGAGAGAGAGAGAGAGAGAGAGAGAGAGAGAGAGAGAGAGAGAGAGGTGAGAGAGAGGGAGGTGTAGGGTAGGGAAGGAAGAGCCGGGGGGGTGGGGGGGGAGGGCGGGGGGGGGGGGGGGGGACAGAGACATACGGAGGCCAATGTTGCCACTTTGGATCTTTTATATCCAAATTTTTATCTTTTTCATTGCCTTTAGATACTGTTTTTGACGTTTAGATCGTAAATATTTTTCTAGAAACTTTTCAAATGGAGTTAGATATTTTATAGATTTTTGTTTTCTTTCATTGTCAATTTAATAATTACTGTGTAAAATATTTACTACAATATTTTTGTTTTGATCTGGCACGTACATTGTGACAACTGCCATTACTTGAACTTTGAACTCTCACTGGGATCAACGCACAAATATCTGGCAGCCCCGGTACTGATTAATAAAAACGCGCTTAAATCATACTTTGTTTCAACCGTATCCTCAATGTGCTGACTTTGCGTTTCTTTTTCATGTGATTTAAAAAAATAATTGCTCACTTTCTTATGTGGCTTTCACTTTGAAAAAAACTTTCAACATGCCAAAAGTAAAGTATGAGCAAAAAATTTGGAAAGAGTGGTTGCATGATGACAAAATTAAAAACTGGGGATATGACCAAAGCTTGTTGTAAGTACTGCAAGTGTGAAATTTAAGCGAGAATACAAAACTCAAAGAGTCATGCAGAGACTAAAAAAGCATAAAACTGCAGCTTCATTTAAAGATATTACACCGCTGACATCTGTTTTCAGAACTATACTGATAAATGAATCATCAAAAGTTGAAGTATCAGTCGCAATGTTTTTAATTTGTCACTGCGCAATTTCAAACTGAGACCATTTGATCGATTTGTAAAAAATCTTGGACTAGTTCAATTTGAAAAGTGTGATGTAGAAAGTAAAGTTTAGGAACTGAAGGACCTTTTAATCAGCAAACAGTTAGGCTTGAAGAATTTGGCTGTAATTGGTATTGATAATGCCTCAGTGATGGTTGGTATAAACAATGGCGTTTACGCCAAGTTGAAGGAAGCTTACCCATTGTTAATACTTATAAAATGTATGCGTCATTCATTCCAGCTAGCATTATCACATGCTTCATCTAAATATTTACCAAGGAATTTGGAATACCTTATTGCTTTACTGGTTTTCCAAATCATTTGTCAGACAACAGCAATACAATACATTATATACAGCCTTGAATGATAGTTCCACACCACCGAAAATTCTGTCAGATTGCAAAACTAGATGGTTATCAATTTAACCAGCTGTTGAAAGAATTATGAAGCAATGGCTGAAGTTGAAGACACACTTTGAAATAACAAGACAAAGTAAAAAGTGCTACACAGCTGAAATACTATATTGGAATGTACAGTGATGAAAAAAATTTGTCATTCATTCTCTTTTTATAACCTATTCTAATGGAAGTGCAAAAAGTTAATAAACTGTTCGAATCTAAACTTGTTTTGATAAAGTTAAATTACAGTTCGACACTTTTTTTTTTGTTTTGTGATTTTTATTTTTGTTTAAAATCTCACCTTGCTATTTCACTCGGTAAAAGGACTGGTGTTGCTTCAACTTCTAAAGCTGATTTGCTCACTTGCACTATAGAGAGCTTTTTTGGCTCCTAAGCCACACCTTGGATATTAAATCGAATCAAAAATTGATGATTTAAAAACAAAAGGACTGTTAACAGAGAATGAAAAGAACAACTTAAGAAAACGCTGTCAAGATTTCCTTATCTCATTATTGAAGCAACTGAAGCAGAGACTTCCTGGAAATCTAGATGTTTTGAAAAATATTTCACTTTTTTCTGTGAGCAACACACTTCAGCCAATAAAGGACATACCTAAATATTGTAAAGTTATGAAATTTGTAGGGGCTACTGATAATAGTGTCGCGGAAGCAGAATATCAGTTAACCAAAATAAAGTTAGCTGAATGGACAAACAAAACAGAAACTAAAGCGTTTTGGAGTGAAGTGAGACAATTTAAAGATGCCTCATCAAACAGTCCATTCTGTAAGCTCTTTAAAGTGCCATGTCTGCCATGATTCTACCCTACTCAAATGCTGACGTAGAAAGAGTTTTCAGTGCTAGGAATTATATCAAATGTAACCTAAAAAACAGGATGAAATTTGACCTCTTAAATGCTATCGTGCCATTAAAATTCGGCCTGATGAGACTAGAGAAATAAGCCTACTGTTAAACTTATAAAGAAATTTGAACAGCTAAAGCATACCAGGGTAATTTTGGATCTGAAGCTTCAGCTTCATTATCCAAGCTAAGTTTATCATGTGGATCTTGTGAGGCGGACATCAGTGAAGATGAGAACATGATTATGTAGGGTAAGTCATAACAAAAGCTATGTAATTTTTGACTTTTTCAATTTGGATGTTTTTTCTAGATCTTTTCCACGCAGATTTATATCTTTTTAGATATTTTTTCGACACCGTTTTGGATATTTTGTGTCAAAGAAAAGTGGCAACACTGACGGAGGCCAGTGTTGTGAAGATTGGAGACAAAAAAAAGCGACAATTCAGAAAGAACGCGTTTATGTGTGTGTATGTGTGTGTAATATGCGCAGTGAGAGCAACCGAGAGGAAAACTGCACAACACAGCAGAACAATTCTTATGCAGGAAACCAGGACGCAAACATGGCGAGGATAGCGAAGGATAGAACGACTTGGCGCGAGTTTGTTGAAGGCCTTTGTTCCATCGGGAGTTAAAAAATCAGAACAAAAAGAAGAAAATGGAACAGTTGCAAGTTTAGACATTGGCAAACCGTATATTATTCTGAGAGACAGGATATGCAAATACGTGCAAACGAAATGTCACAATAATTAGCATAATGTTGACAGTCGAATCCATGACTTTAGGTGTGAAAAAAGGGAAAGCAGCGTGCGGATTTTTATACTTCTTTTATTTTTAATGTAAATTTTTTCATAGATTTTATCTGCTTTTCCCTGCATGGTTAAAATTTTGGCACTAAAGCAAATGGTTTTAGAAAAGTATAAAAATATTTTTGGTTTATACTTCTTTTGTTTAAAAAGGGGAAAGGGGGGGGTGGTGGTTGCTTCACTTTTTTTTATGTTTGGGGGAACAATATGAGTTCGGTTGGGAGCCCTTTTCCCCAATGTTTTTAAACCCATAGTAATGGGTTGAAAAGACATTAAGTTAGTTAAACGAAGATTTTCCCCATTTAACGGGAGCCCCAAGGCCCGGGCCCCATTTCATAATCCCTCAACCGATACACCAAAACATTATCAAAGCCTCGGGAAACTAGGCCGAAAAGGTGACTTTTAAATTTTTGGGCGAATCAAAAGGGGGAAATGTAGAAGTAGAGGTGGAGTAAACCCCCGATGGAAAAGAGCTGAGGTCGGCCATAAAAGAATAGCCCAAACCCATGTGAACTAACTAATAGGTGATGTTATTATAAGCAAAGGAGAGAAAAATGGATATTATAAACTTTTTTCGGGGTACTGATGGAAACCCAGCCTGGACAGAAAAACGCCCCAAGCCCACCAGGTTTATTTGGTGGTTTCACAATGGACCATTTTTGGGCCCCATGTAATGCATAAAGCTTTTTAAACCCCGAAAGAAAACTTTAGTCAATGAAGGGAAGTGACTTGGAAAAAAAAAAACAGCTGGTAAGGGGAAAACTGATCCGGGTTTCCCCTGTTATAATTGGACTGCCCGTTTGGGGGGCCTGTTTTTTGTAAATGTCGTACGACCCGGAGGGGTTAAGGGGGTTTTCCTGTTCCCCAGGGCTTTATTTTTTACCAGACCTCGCCTTTGTGGGCAATGTGGTAGCTTAGGGCCCTTTTTACCTTCCCCAAGGACTACATTGTCCCATTTTAGGCTGGGTCTTTCACGTCAAGGTTCCTCGGATGCCCCGGGTTGATTCGGACTTCATTTTACTCGTAAATTTTTTCCAGCGTAAAAAGGGAAAGGGGGGCGAAGGGGAAAAACATAAAATTAAAGTGGAAAAGGACCAAAAGGAAAGCTGGTTTGTAGCGGCGGGGGAAGTTTAAAAATTCCTTTGTTTGCAAAACTTTCAAACCAAAATCATATCTAAAATCAACACATTAACCAAAGCTGTTTGTTTTCTATGGATATTTTGTCCTCAGAAGTAGTACCTTTAATCCAAAATCTCTTTGTGTTACACCGGGGTTTAATTTTAATTTTTAAAAGTATACCGGCTCTGCCCAAAAGTACGTTCAGTTTGGAGGTCTTGGATCCCGGGGGTAAAAGTCCTCA
>CAJHNH020004108.1:0-47745 GCA_905116865.2 Candidula unifasciata | reverse complement strand
GGGAAGAAAGGGCCCCGGGCGTGTGCGTTCAGATCCCTTTTGTCTGATGGGTCAAAATATGGGTTACCCTTTCCCTATACGCCAAAGGGGGAAATGCCTTACTTTATTTTTATTTTTAAACTAGATTACCCTTTAAAACTGATTAAAACCCCCTTTCCGGGAAAATAAAGTCATCGTTTTGGTAAGCATAAATAAAACTTTTTTCTTAAAGTTAAAAAAAAACAAAACACTAGCGATCATGTTGCACTTTCTTGACAAAAACACCCCAAAACGGAGAAAAAAATTAAAAAAACCAAAATTTTGCCGGGAAAAAACACCCAGACAAATTCCAAAGGGAAAAGATAAAAATTCTACAATCATATGACTTAACCTATAGAATCATGTCCTCATCTTTACTGAAGTCTGCCTTACAAGATCCACAGGATAAACTTAGCTTGGATGATGAAGTTGAAGTTTCAGATCCAAAATGACTGGTATGCTTTAGCTGTTCTAATGTCTTTTAATACATAGTCAGGGAGCTGATAAGTGGAACAGCCTTTTCCTACTCTTATCAGGTCGAATTTTATTGTCATGATAGCATATAAAACGTCAAATTTCATCCTGTTTCTTAGGTTAGATTTGATAATTTCACTTCAAATGGAAACTTCTAGAAAAACATCTACCATCTAAATGTCAAAAACGCCATCTGAATGCAAGGAAAAAACATTTAAATCTGGATGTAAAACATCGAAAGTGGCAACACTGCAGCGGGTACGTCTTGACCCAAAGACATATTTATCCTAGACGATTAGCTAGCAAGGTGGCTTATTCATGTCAGTTATCTGTATCAGTTCTCTAATTTCTTGCATGAAGCAGTGTTAAGGGCAGATGGGAATAGACCTGCATCCCCCCCCCACACATATATATATATATATATATATATAAATATATATATACGCACACGCACACACACGAGTGATTCGGGGCTCTCTCTGTGTTTCTCTACCCGTAAAACATTTCATTCTGAGCGCGTACTATGAGAAAAACATTTTGGTAAAAATACGCGGACATGGGAAAACGAAGTTGCGCAATTTCTGTACAATACTGCTTGTGTTTTGGTCGGTAGCATGTACGGAACGCGGAGTTTTCAGAAATGACAGAAACGATTAGGGTAATTCTCTATCTGTCTGAAGTTGTAGGATTTGAAGCAATAAGAATTCTTACTTTCCCCACATGAATCAAAAAAAAAAAAAAAATCCGTCCAAACGTTTGAACTAGTCATACTGTGAAGTATGACATTCACGGATAACAAAATTACCTGTCAGGCTAAAAAGCCTTTGTCAACATTCGAAACAAACGGATATTGATGCAGTAACATAAACGAATACATGAAGTAACTTATCTGGGCAACAAAAAAAAAATTTTTATAAAATTCCTTCCCCATCTGGGATTCGGGATCCGATTGTGGGAGAAACAAGAAAAGAACCACTGCCTCACAACAATCATGTCGTAAGAGTCGACTAAATGAGGTTTGCTTCGAAGTCGGAGTGTATCTGCCTTAGAGGCAAGGAACCAATATCCATGATCCTGGTTATAGTGTTAGAATAGCGAATCGTGACCGCTAGTGTTTATCGGCATGGTACATGATGAGAATATTTCCCTGCAGAAGGTGGCGTGGAGACAATTTTCTTCATTAAAAAATGGGGATGTGGGTCATACAAGTTTGGGAAACACTTGTCTATCTATTAATTCTTCCAGTCCCAAGGAACGCATAATACGTTCATAGTTTCCTACATTAAACCCAATGAACGCATGATGCGCAGATTTAACGTTTCTCTTGACTACCTCTTGGGACTCTGATGATAAACCCCCTGGGACTCAAAGAGTTAATCCCACCTCCCCCCTTTTCCCCGTCACTTTACCTAGCTGATGGCAGATGGGCTTGTATATCTCTCGGTCTGCCTATCTATACCTATGTGCATATGTGTATGTGTGTGGTATAGAGCCATTGGAATGTCAGACGGTGCCAGCCATATCTGGATCTGGCAGACTCTTAAAATATGTTGACTTTTATCTCGATAGCAGGATGTCAAAAGTACTGATAATGGCATTATTGCACATTCACGTGAGCAGTTACGCCAACCACATTATATAGTCTGTAGTGTCACTGTGAAATTATAACAACCACGTTCAGCAGTCTAGAATATAACTAGAACCCCCCCCCCCCCCCCAACCCCCCCCCCCCCCCCCCCCCCCAATGTAGAAATGTCCAAAAAAAAGTAAAACAGTTCAAAATAATTTGAAAAAAAAAATCCGACATCATCATTCGGAGCACCATTTTCGGGGAATAAATTCACCTCCCCCCCCCCTTTTCCCTTAAGAAGCATGCCGTAAAAGGCAACTAATTAGGGGTGTTTCTTAAAAGTCGACGTGCATTTGCATAAGGCGAGAAACAAATAGTTTGCAAACAGAAATGAAAGATGTGTAAAATATATGAGCTGGAACATGCTATAAAGTCCAGAAGTGGAAGAACAATCAGAATCAGGAATTTACAACCAGTCAAGACGAGGAGGAGGAGGAGCAAGTGTGTTTATTTTCCCACACATTACAAATAAACAAGTCTATGAAAACAGCCGTTTTCCGAATTGATCTAGAAGGCTATTTTTTGTTTCACTTAGTGAAGAATATATCATTTACCCTTATCTTGAACGAATTAATAATTGCACTCTGAACATTCAGACAGGTGCGCTGTCTCTACCTCACTAGCAAAAAAGTTTCCATACTGATGTTGCCAGCTGATTGATTGATTGATTGATTGATCTGAACAACGGATTAACATAATGGCACAAGGGTAGTAACCCATAAGTGCTCTGTTTTACTTCTAACTCAAACATAAGTGCGAACAATCTCACAGCAGTGCACGACTTCCGAAGCACCGGCTAGGATCCTAAACTATTTTGGGTAGATATTTTAACTAACTCTAAATTTTGGTCTAGGCCCCGCTGTTATGCTACTCTTTTAGATTTCCAACTGCTAAGGTTTTTTTTTTACGTGCGCAATACGTCTGATCTTACTACCCAGAGACCAGGGTAAATTACGTGAAAAAATCCTAGACATCACCCGGGCTTGAACCTGTGACCTCCAGCACTCGAGACGGACACCATGCCTCGAGACCACCGAGCCCTCTCTGATGCCAGTTACAACCTCATTAAAAGTCCGCCTGCAGTTTTTTTTCCCGTGTGTTGAAAACGTGTTTGAAAATCAAGGTCTCTGCCTCGTAATACCAAGATCAAAATGTTTAAAACGTGGACCACATTTGCAAATCAGCTAACACCAGCACTGGGCACAACATCTGGGAATTACTAAATGAACTGCTTATCGCTGATGACAAAGCAATCATAGCACAAACAGTAATACAATTATAAGAACATCTTAAGACATCACTCAGAATTCGAAAAGTATGATATGAAGATTAACTTTGAAAAAAACAAAACAACAACAACAACAACCAGAAGTGATGACATTCTCCAGAAAAACAAAGGAACCACTAATACAAAACTGGATGAACACCAGTTTAAGCAAGCGAATTATTTTACATATCTGGAGATAATTTTTTTTTTCAGAGGAGGCAGGGATTAAAAAAAGTAATCGAAGAAAGATACAATAAAGGCAATCACGTTTTAGGCCAAATAGCACCAAATTTGAAATGCAAGTATATGAATATGAAAACTATAAGAACACTGTTCGAAACAATATTCTTAACAATGCTTTGCTAACAATGTCAAACATGGACATTGTCTTCAGAAAACAAAAGGAAAATAGTCACGACATAAATAACATGTTTGCGTACTATGCTAGGTGTAACAAGGAAATTCGACTTGCGAACGATGATATTAGGAGGAGAGTCGACATAGAACTAATACTGAACTTAAATAGACAACAAATCAAATGGTTTGGCCATGTAAAAAGACTGGGATGAGACATGGTACCACAGAGAGAGGTGTTATACACAGACAGCCGTAACAGAGCCAGAGGCCGAGCACGCAGAACATGCACCGCAGAAATATATGAGAAACTGAAAAAATACTTTATACAAAGTAAATAGAAGGGCCCGTTTCATAGATCTTTTCCTGCCCTGACGCCTTGAGGTATTCCAGCAGTAGATGAAAAAAGAAGAAAAAGAAGATTAAAATAGTTGTTCTAAATGGCTTTGAAACTTGGAGTACATCTAAAAGTAATGAAGCCATATCACACATTTTTGAAAACAAGAGTCTTGAGAAGAATCTGTGGACTCATCGAAGATACAAACGACGTGCAATGGAGAGCGACTGTTTTTCATTGACAACGGTCACCATGAAGGCTAATAGACTGAAATGCATTGAGCCTGTTGAGAGAATATAAGACAACAGAGAGGTAACAAATGTGTAGACAGGGGAGTTAAACAGTCGTAAAACACGAGCAGACCAAGTAAACGAAGACCTTTCACCAACTGGAAAGAGAAGGCCAGCCAAGAGGATGAAATGAAGGCTGGTGATATCTGTAACAATGAACCTCATGGACTCAGAATGCCGAAGAAGCTCATGATGAAGATATAATATCCAAACAGACCTTTCACCAACTGGAATGAAAAGGCCAGCCAAGAGGATGAAATAAAGGCTGGTGATATCTGTAACAATGAACCTCATGGGCTCAGAATGCCGAAGAAGTTCATGATGAAGATATAATATCCAAACAGACCTTTCACCAACTGAAATGAGAAGGCCAGCCAAGAGGATGAAATGAAGGCTGGTGATATCTGTAACAATGAACCTCATGGGCTCAGAATGCCGAAGAAGCTCATGATGAAGATATAATATCCAGACAGACCTTTAACCAACTAGAAAGAGAAGGCCAGCCAAAGGGATGGAATGAAGGCGTATATATATATATATAAATAAAACTATACCGAACACTAATAAATAGCATCCTTTCTCGAAAGCTGAAATATTTTGGTCATATCAAGCGCCACGACGGATTGGAAAAAAAATTATAGTAGAAGGCATGGTACCAGGAAGGAGGGGCAGGGGCCAAAGACGCGAACATGGGCACAGGATATAAGTGACTCCTTGAATGTGAAAGTGCATGAGGCGGGAGAACTGGCGAGAGACCGAGTTTCTTTCAGGCAGACTGTGATGAGAGCGACGTTCTGCAAATGACCTGCTACATGATGATGATGATAGCGAACACTGCTTTCAGCCTTTCAAAGCCGGTTTATCAGCCCTGCGACCAAATAAGCCATGTAGTGGATGCCGGACTAACAAAGCAAACACAGAACCGGCCTCAAAACACGAGACGTGCTAAGTTTTCAAATCTACAAGTAGCAAGTCGAATCACGAGTCGCATAACAAAACCAGAATTCCTGTCGCAGGTCAATAATTACGAGTCAAAGTCGCACAAGTCGAGTCCATACCTCTGCTGATCAATCAGTCAGTCAATCGATCAATCAATCTGTCAGTTAATCAATCAGGTGTTATCTCCCAATGAATGCTGGCTACAGTGAATCTTCAACACGCTTAATCTCTTGTCTTGATTGTGCACTCTCTCAGCTAGTTGTTGACCCATCTCTTGTTGTTGTCCTCCTATTTATGTCAGTGTCTACCTCTTGCTCTCTTGACCTCGATCTTTTCCACACCTATTAATTTTTAAAAAAAGTTTATTATGTCAGGGGAAGACTCGGGTTCGACCTCGGTAAGGTGATGGAGTCTTTCTGTCGAGGGCAAAATTGAACATCCTAACCTCCCCAGTCCGCGGCGACAGCACTAGCCATGCAGTCCTAAATACCCAGGCTCTCGACTTCCCTTTCGACACCACCTTAAAACTCATTTTTTTTTTTTAAATTTCTTTTGTTAATTCTCTTTTTATTCGCAGATACCCTTTTCAAACTCTTGAGAGGTTATAAGTCATCATTATGTAGCAGGTCCTTTGCAGAACGTCGCTCTCATCACAGTCTGCCTGTAAGAAACTCGGTCTCTTGCCAGTTCTCCCACCTCATGAACTTTCACATTCAAGGAGTCACTTATATTCTGTGCCCATCTTCGTGTCGGTCGGCCTCTGCGCCTTTTTCCTGGTACCATGCCTTCTGCTATAATTTTTTTCCAATCCGTCGTGGCGCTTGATATGACTAAAATATTTCAGCTTTCGAGATAGGATGCTGTTTATTAGCCAATCTTCCTTGATGTTCAGATCTTTTAAGATGTCAATATTTCTCATCTTCTTTGTCCAAGATATTCTGAGAATCTTTCTATAGCATTTCAGCTCAAAAGCCCCTATTCTCTTTGTTAAGGACTGAGAGATAGTCCACGATTCACATCCGTATGTAGCCACAGTGAAGATGCATGCTCTCAAAATTCTAATTTGTGTCTCCTTGCTGGTGCTTAACCATAGACTTTTAAGGCTGTTCAATCTTTGCATTGCTATGGCAATCCTCCTTATAATTTGTGTCGAACAGTCTCCATTGTTGTTTATTATAGAGCCTAGATATTCAAAGTTCGTGACATTTTCAATTTGTTCATCATTAATTTTTTTTTTTTTTTTTTGGGTGACAGCCAGTTTTATCTGTGGACATTATTTTCGTTTTCTTTAAATTCAAGAACAGATTTTGATCTTCACTGTGCTTTTGGACGGACAATATTAAATTTTCTATTCCCTTTACGCTGTTCGAAAGGAGGACTGTGTCATCTGCGTAGCGGAGTTCCGGAAAAGGGTTGCCATCAATTTTGAGCGGATCATAACTGTCACAAGTCTGGTCATTTTTGACATTTCTCATTATATTTTCTGCGTATATATTGAATAGGTATGGTGAGAGAATGCACCCCTGCCTCACCCCCTTTTGCACCTCGAACCAATCAGATGTTTCACCAGCTGCTCTGATGGCTGCTTGTTGTTCATGATAGAGATTTTCAATTAATTGCACTAAATGCGCTGGAAACCCCATTCTTTTCATAATAGTCCACAGTTTGTGGTGCTGGACACAATCAAATGCCTTGCTATAATCAATAAAACAAGCATGAAGATCTACATTGCATTCTCTACATTTTTCAAAAATTATTCTCATGTTAAATATGTGATCCCTAGTTCCTCTACCCTGTCTGAAACCCGCTTGTGCTTCATCTAGTTTATGTTGTAATTTCCTTTTAATCCTTTTCATGATAATTCGTAAGAGGATTTTGCTAGCATGACTTATTAATGCGATGGTACGGTAGTTGGAGCATAGTTTTGGATTTCCTTTCTTTGGGAGAGGGATTTATACTGTTCTTTTCCAAGCTGTAGGCCAAATGCCACTGTTCCAGGTCTTCGAGCGGAGTGCATGGTAGATTCAGACGCTGGCCTCTCCTCCTGCTTGAATTAGTTCTGCTGGTATTTCGTCTCAACCTGGTGACTTTTCTTTCTTCAGGCTGTGTATTGCTGATCGTACCTCATCCAGTAAAGGCTCTGGTTCTTTTTCATAACTTTCACAAGTCGTTTTGGAATTACCTGTCACATCCTCATACATTTCTCTACATTATTCTTTCTATCTTTCTAATATGTCTTTGGTTTCCGTTAATGTGTTTTTATCATTTATTACATGTAAAGAAGGCCTGAATTAGTATTTCAATGTTTTAATTTCTTTAAACATGTCTCTGTCTCTTTCCTTCATCTGGAGTTGTTCAATTCTATTACAGGTATTTATAATAAACTGTTTTTTTTTAAATCTCCTTTAATAGCTCTTCTGATTTCTTTCGTGTAGTTCCTATATGCATGGCTATTTTTTTCGGTTCCTACTTGCTTTAAATTTCTTCTTTCTTCTATCAGCTTGAAAGTTTTTTCTGTAATGTAAATCTGTTTCTTGTGTGGTTTTTTAGGAATCATGTTCTGAACTGTTGTGATGATGATGTTTCTTGTTTCATCAGCCAACTCACCAGGTGTCATATCCTCCTGCACTGCCATTAGCGCCTCAAATTTGTTTCCAACCTCAATGCTGAAATCATTTTGCAAATTACTCAAATCAAAACGTATTGGCTTAGCCCCTTTCAACACTTTTTTCAGTTTTATTTTAAACTCTGCAACAAGAAGCTTGTGATCAGTGTCACAGTCAGCTCCAGGGAGTGTCTTTGCAGATGTTATACATGTCCTCTGTTTTTGTTGTATTAAAATGTAATCAATATGGTTCCTGCTATTTCCATCTGGTGATGTCCAGGTGTAGAGCCTTCTTGGGTGTTGTTTAAATAGTGTGTTGGTAATACACATATTCTTTTCTATATAGAATTCAATCAGTCTCTCCCCACTCTCGTTTCTGTCTCCTATGCCGAATGGGCCTCTGACTATTTCCTCTACCTCTATTCTACCTCGGCCAATTTTTGCATTAAAATCTCCCATGATGATTATAATATCTCTTTTTTCTACCCTTTCTTCTAAACTGTCATAAAAGTTTTGAATTTCATCTTCCTCTGATGCAGATGTTGGGGCATAGACTTGAATAATTATGATGTTTCTTTTCCTTGACTTGAGTCTGACAGTTAGGATTCGGTCGCTGATCGGATTATATCCAAGAAGTGATGAAAAAACTTTCCTTGTCATCAGAAAACCCACCCCGCTCAAACCACTCTTTTCCTTTCCTTATAAACAAATGTATCTCCTGTTTGAGTCACAAAATGGCCTTGACCCGCCCATCTATGTTCAGAAATTCCTAGTATATCTATTTTATTCCTTTCTAATTCTCTGCCAACAATGCTAAGTTTTCCCTTATACATGCTCCTGACATTCCTAACTTTAAAGTTTTCCTTATAGCGGTGACAGAGTTTTCTGTTATAGTGAGGTTATAAGTAGCGTTACTAGTTTATTAGGTACCCTGGTATACCCTACTGTCCTTGACGGGAAGAGGTTTTTGCTCAAAATAAATAACTCCGCTCGTGTATCCCTGAGCGAAAACTTATCTGAAGGTTTGACCAGGTCCTTCTGTATATATAAATATATTTAGAGTAGGCCGTGGTTTGACCAACACTAAAATTTCAAAATATACAAAATGGATTGCTGAAAAACATGGTAAATCTCAAATAGCTTGTTCAAACTTTAAGGGTAGAAATTTAACCATCTGTAACAGCTACTCCAAATACTGTCTGACATAGGCACCGGCACTTGGGCGTTCAGGTCCGTCGAGCCCCTCAACACATCTTCCCCCCCCCCCCCCCCAAACCCAAATGGATGCTGAAAACAGGTAAATCCAATCCCTTTTCCCCCTTCTCTCCAATAACTAGCCCAAACGCGCTTTTTTGTTCTATTTGAAGGCTTGAAGGCAGCTCATTAAAACATAAATCCAGTGATTTCCCGTGACTTAAACAAATAAATAAAATAAATATCTACTTCATCAATACAGTCGCGTCCATGTCCATCATAATTTAAAATAACAGTAAGCCAGTTCTACGTGTATGCGTCATCAGGGAAGGCATAGTTTGTTTCCGGGCTAAACATAACAAGGGTTGGGTGGGTTTAGAAAGATTTTCTGGGGTGATCAGAGAAATGTAGGCGATTGTTCACATAGCCACAAAACCGGCAAGCTAACGTCATTTCATCCCTCTCCCCTCCACTCCCAGTTTGTATGACTTAGCCCCCCCCCCCCACACACACACAGTTTCTTTCTCTCATAATTTTGTGTGCAAAGAGATCCACTGTAACCATGAGATAGACATTTTCTTTCAATGTAATTGATTATTCACTTCATATTATTGCAAGTGTATTAGTATATTTAGTTGCCATTAAGCAGATAATAATAATTTTAATAATAATAACAACAATAATTATAATTAAATAATCTACTGAATTTCAAACAAATGTAATGAGAAAATGAATTAATACGAAATATATGAACAGGCACTGTAAAAGATAATATCTACACATGGTTAAAGGGCGTATCCTAACCTCCTTACAATACAATTGGGTCAAACATTTGTAAGGTGGTGATAAGGGCGGAGTTACAGCCCCCCCCCCCCCTCGCCCTCCCCAATGTTCTCTCACCTAATGGGTGGAGGTGTGTTAATAGTGAATGTTGACTTGGAGTCCTACCCCTAGTGGCGGCGCACCTGTTATCTGATGTACTCTTCACTCCGATGCGGGTCATCGGTGACCGGGTGGCCCATTGGTTCGCCGGTAGAAGACTTCTTCGCCAGTCGAGACAGTATTTGGGTCTGTCTTCTTTCAATGCATCAACACTGCATTTGTCCTTTTCGCGGCTCTCGGTGGCGTGCAATGCTAGGCCATTTTATATGGGGAACAAAGTTAGTTGTGTATTCTTTACAGGACGTTGCAGAGCCAACCGAAGCATTTTTTGGCTGTTGTGGTTTTTCTAGGCAAGTTTACGTCCAATAGTTTGCCATTGTTTTCTGGACGGTCGATTTCTCCATACCACTGTCGAAACAAACGCAAGGCGCACATAACCTAGTCAAAATTAAAACCTACAGCTTTCCCTTCAGGGACGCTGGTTGAACGTGACGGTTTTTTCCAGCAAAACACCTACCTACCTCCTATGCGGGTAAGTAGTATGAGGCTAGCTGTTTTTAATTTACCTAAATATGTAGTAAACTACTTCCCAATCGCTTTTCTCTCTTCTACTTCCTAGAGATCACTGGCTGTAAACTCCAGCGGAGTTTCAACTTTGGTCTTTGTCCTGAACTTGAGCTTTGTGTGCACAACCGTTTTACTTATCTGGCTGATTTGCATGCAGACTGTTTATCTGCTAGCCTTTCAGAAAGATGCACTCTGACTTTGAAGAAAACGCCCCTAATTAGTCGCCTACTTCGAAATGATGTTTTTTAAAGATGCCGCGGGGCTCCCCCCCCCCACCCCCCCCCCCACTTCAGATCCCTGAACCCACAAGATTTCCAACTTGTTTGATCTGAACCATTCCAATCACAAGGAAACATCTAAGGATTGCATGTATAGCAAAACGAATTCAGAAGAAGAACAACCAGCAGACTCCAGAGCAATACATACAGCAGCCCACCAGACTGGAAGCCAGCAATGTTTAGGTTTCCCAGCACTGCTGTAATTGATCTGGCCGTGTCAGACGCTTTCCTGCCACCCCATCGGGCGTCAACCAGACCAGGCATGTAAACAGCCAAACACCCATTCCTAATTGCACAGGGGTGATAACTCTTTTCTAGTTAGCTCTTCAGGTGATTGAAGTGCGAGTTTTTTCACGTATGGGCAAGATCTAGGCAATTTCTGGATGTGAATCTGCTTTGTGTTTCATCTGCCTGGCGATGTGATTTAGTCGTTTGCCTGGTGCTACGAAGGTTAATAAGTTCGATTTTGGAATACAGTTGCATCGTTCGTGATTGCAGGTGTTTGGGTGATCACAAGTGATCGTCACTGGAGATGAATAGTTGGTGCCTTTATCCAATTTCGTCCTTTTTAGGACGAAATTTTTTGTCATTTGAAGCCCTACTCTGGCTTTTGCCAGGGGCCGCAATATAGGCAGGCCATATATATGGCCAAATGTCTGAACGCGGTTTCTGGGACCTCTCCACGGCGATCCTCATCCACATGGTGGCACTTTGTGTCATCGGGTGTTTATCGCTTGTGTGATGTCCTGGTGGGGTAGAAATTCAGTTCAGTTCAGTCAGTTGGTGCCTTACTAGAAACTCTCAGGTGACCAGGTGCTCTGCGGTGAGAGCCAAAGCTATGCGGGATATAACTCCAAGGAACAATTTGAATTCAGTAGGGTGTTTTAACAATTTTAATTAGCCTTAAAATTAAAAGAAATGAACAAATGTGGAATAAGAGGATACAAAGTGTCAATAACTTTGTTTCCCTATTTAGTTAAAAAAATACTGTCTTGTTTCAAATTAAGCTTTTATCCCAATATGTTTGGGTGATCACATGTATTCGTCACTGGAGATGCAGAGTTCGTGCGGTAGGAAGACTCTTAGGTGACCAGCTGCTCTGCGGTGAGAGCCA
Source organism: Candidula unifasciata (assembly GCA_905116865.2). Taxonomy (NCBI): domain Eukaryota; kingdom Metazoa; phylum Mollusca; class Gastropoda; order Stylommatophora; family Geomitridae; genus Candidula; species Candidula unifasciata. The sequence continues at coordinate 35,796 of CAJHNH020004108.1, read as the reverse complement.
GAGCTATGCGGGTGGAACAGTTTCGATCCACTCGGGTTTTTGAACAACTTTAATAAGCCTACAATTCAAAAATGGACAAACGTGGAATAAGAGGACACACAGTGTTTAATAACTTTTTCCCCCCTATTTCGTTAAAAAAAATATTGTCTTGTTTCAAATTAGGCTTTTATCTCCATTATAACTATTCTGAAACCAAGTCTAATGATTTTAACATCTCATTTGAGGCAGCTAGATATGTTTATACTTTAACAACACTGGCAAAGTTCTTCTACATTAGACAACCTGTCTATAGTGCGTTTTAAAACATATCACGTCACTTTTTAACAAACATCTCGAGAACTTTTGTACGGATCGATAAATTTTTTTGCATGTGTGCCTTAGATTTCCCATGACCAGAAAATTCTATAATTTACAATTGCGCAAATGCTGCTGTTTTCTAAAAGCGGCGAATTGCTTCGATCTTTGTTTGACTAAAAATTTCTGTACCCTCGAAAAGTTGAATATACAGTAGTTGACTCACTTGTGGTGATTGTTGGGAAATATGTTCACATTTGCAGGGATGCGTGCTGATTATTTTGATTGCCTATTCCCCACTCAATGAAAAACTGCAACTTACCGAAGGTTAATGCTGGAGATGATAACTCGAGAGTGAAACACCTTTGAAACGTGTATAATCTGATGTTTTAAAATGTTTCCCTTACCCAGTTTACTCAAATCTTCTTTTTCTTCAGCGATCTCTAGTCATACGCATAATCCAATGTGGACCATAAATTGGGATGTCTTTTTTTTTCAAGGTCCCTTAGGTTTCCCCAAAGCTTAGTTATCAGTTCTACTGGGTCTTGCCATATGCGGCTCCGCAGCTCCGCCAAGAGAGGACAGTCTTGCAGGACATGTTCTGGAGTCTGTTCAGAACGATGACACTGGCAGAGAGGTGTTTGGCCAATACCTAGTTTATATGAGTGTTTATTGAGTCTGCAGTGTGTAAGCGAAAAACCGTGACTTGGTCTGTTCTATTCAGGTGTTTCGGAAGTTTACTCAAATGTAAGCATACTGATTGTTTCCTCTACATCGGTGTCCGTTTTTTTATTTCGTGTACTGCAAACAAAGCAAAATGAAAACTAGGTGTTTGTTTCTTCTTCTTCTGTACGTCCTCTTTTACCGCTTCTGATGTCGAGGGAGATATAAGGTCCTGCTTAGTGCTCTTCTAGCTGTTTTGACCACAGACAAATCGTAGTGCTATAGAATTTCTCTGATATTATCTTCTCATCTTGTTCTTGGTCTACCACTTGCCCTACGACCTTCAACTCTTTTCGTATATGCCTTGCATCAGAAGGTATTCTCTCCAAGTCAGCAAACCATTTGATTTGCTGTCTTTGTATGTAATTTAGAATTGGTTCTGTGCCGACTTTATCTTGTATGACCTCATTCCTGATTTGTATCTCTTTTGGTCACTCCTACACACTCAGACACCTCATTTTCATGGTAACTAATTTTCTTTTATGTTTTGTTGTGAGCGATCAAGTCTTGCACTGATAGCATAGAGTGGGAATGAATTTGCTTTGTATGTCATATTTCTTTGCGCTGATTGGGATTATCTCATTGTATCTGTCGTAGCGGTAGTAAATCAACTGCCGGCTTGCTAGACCTGTCGCAAATTTACCAGAGTCACGTTACCTCGTACATTTCGGGGTGACCCAGGGTGGCCTTCATGGCTACATTAGCGGTCCCGTGGCACAAGGCCACACCATACTTCGCTTAATCCTAGCAGTCCTCTACTTTTTCCGGTTACCACCTCTCACAATGAGGACGTTGGGTTGGGCTTTGATGTTTCTTTATAATCTGAAAAACAAGAAGTACATATTAGGCACATATTATATAAAATTAAAATTTTCCAAATTTGTTTTAACAATTGTGATTTTCAAATATTATTGCTATTAATGAAAAATTCTTATTTATGTTGATCTTTCCCACATAATATTTATTAACTTGTGCATAATGCTTTCTGTAATAAAACTGACAGCTTGTGGATCCTAATAATTCTTAACAAGACACATTTATTTCCCCAGCCTTACTTCCTATTTTCATCTCATCGTTATTCTTTCTGTTCGTCTCTTGTTTGTAATTAGGTGTTGATCTCCACTGTGCGTATTCGAAAGCCAGTTTGTATTGCATTTAACATATCCTTCATCAGTTAGATTTGTATACAGCTTGACAACATTGCGAAACAACAAATAGAGAAGCTTTAGATCCGGTTTATGCATGGATTCGTCTCGCCTTGTAGAATATGCATCCCCATTGATTTCTTCTATAATGTCCTCATTATAACCTATCAGTGTCATGTTGTGAATCTATACATGTAATCTGTCTTTTCTCCATTTAATCAGTTTCGAATAAACCCTCTTTTCTCCACTTCTGGCGTTCTTACCTTTTATGCAGACTTGCATATGTAAAGTAAAAGAGATATTCTGTCTGCTGACAAGCTAACGGCTTATCTTTGATCTGCCGTTATAAAGCTCTGTATCATGGGAGCAGAAAACTCAGATAGCTATTTGTCATGGATATTCATCAGTGCAGCTGTAAGCATTTTATTTATAAATAGTTATTATCGCAAGAAAGAAGATCGAAAAATGCTCCCAGAAACGCTATATCAATAAGCAGTACAACCTCCTGAAATGTGAAGGCATCAATTTGTTACTGTTTAAAAGGCTCGATGTATAATGCTATGTATTTAACACAGGTATTATCAATCTGTTTGCTGTTATTGCCATCATGCTTGGAGATGACATTTGATATTTTTAAAAAAAAAAGATGTTGATATGCGTGAATAAAATCGACATTAAATGCCACCCAAATATAGCCAAGTTTTGTAAAAGAATACTTAAATAAGCGTCAGCTCGCAAGAAATAAATATTACCGAAAAAAATACTGAAAACAAAAATTTTCGAAGACAACTTAGTTCACCTTCTTTGAACACCTAACTAGATAACAACTTGTATTGGAATTTTTTTTTTTTTTTTAAAGCCTTCAATTGCTACATCTATTGTCCTGACAAAACTGGATGTCTTAAATAGGCCTACAAAAAGCGTTTCATAAGTTGTCAAGTAACTTACGCTCCATTAGGAGATGAACAACAAAGAGTAAATACATTACACGCAAATTCAAATTCCGCTGTGATGTTGACAACATCAGCCATTGGAGATTGATTGAAATATGAGTCTAAACTCATTTGCCCTTTGCGGCACTGGTGTATAGAGGGAGGGGCCTGTTCTGTTTTTTTTTTTTTTTTTTTTTGAAGTTAAATTAACGACGTTAACAAAACATGCGATTTTTTTTCACTCTCAAATAGTGAAATATTACAGGCATTGATAAAAAGTCTTTTTCAGGTAGATTTAAACCTCTGATATTTATTACCTTTCGCATATTGCTTCCTGCAAAGACCCTAAATATAAAGTAAGTAAAAAAAAAGTAAAGGACCCTTTTCCACGCCTTAAGGCGTATAGGGCATATAGGACTAGACCTATATTTTTATAGACCAATCGGCACAAGATGGGTGATGTGGTCAGTATCAGCCGCCCTAAATATATCCGGGCCTGAAATATGGCATAACGGCTAAACGGGGTTTAAGGAACCTCTCAACGGGTTATCTTCATCCGCATGGTGGCACTTTGTGACACCGGGTGTTTATCGGTGATGTAATGTCTTGGTGGGGTACAACTTACATACATACTTTCCTATGCTATCCCCTCGATATCTTGGATGGAATCCAGTCCAGCAATTTCGGCCTCTGTCATCAATGTTCGCTTTAGGGTTTACTTTGGACGTCCTCCCTTCCTCAGAATCCGTTATTTCCCATTTTAGTGTCTGTCGTTTCGTCTTCAATTCTAAAATAAACTTTTAATTGTATTAATGTTATTTTATAGCTAGCATTTAAAATTTTCTTTATAATTGTCTCTGCCTTAGATTTACATACACGCTGACAGTCATAAAGAGTTCATCTGCTTCAAACAACTTGATAAGATAACCACTTTCTTTCCTTAGCTATAAACAGCTTGACTAGATAACCATTTTCCTCAGCTTCAAACAGCTTGACTAGATAACCATTTTTTTTCATTAGCTATAAACAGTTTGACTAGATAACCACTTTCTTTCCTCAGCTTCAAACAGCTTGACTAGATAACCATTTTTCTCAGCTTCAGACAGCTTGACTGGATAACCATTTTCCTCAGCTTCAGACAGCTTGACTAGATAACCACTTTCCTCAGCTTCAATCAGCTTGACTAGATAACCACTTTCCTCAACTTCAAACAGCTTGACTAGATAACCACTTTCCTCAACTTCAAACAGCTTGACTAGATAACAACTTTCCTCAGCTTCAATCAACTTGACTAGATAACCACTTTTCTCAGCTTCAAACAGCTTGACTAGATAACCACGTTCCTCAGCTTCAATCAGCTTGACTAGATAACCACTTTCCTCAGCTTCAAACAGCTTGACTAGATAACCACTTTCCTCAGCTTCAATCAACTTGACTAGATAACCACTTTCCTCAGCTTCAAACAGTTTGACTAGATAACCACTTTCCTCAGCTTCAATCAGCTTGACTAGATAACCACTTTCCTCAGCTTTGTTGTTGTTGTTATCGATCCAGCGGCGCATGAGCTTTCGCCCTTCGGCCCAATGCCATGTAGTGGAATTTGTATGTTTTCACAAGCTGTTCTTTTCCTCCGTACAAGGTGTTCCACTTGTCTGGTCTCGGAGGGAGTAGCGTTCTTCTTGTCTCACTGAGTTTTGGGCACTCAAAGAGATGATGTTCAACAGTTTCGTATGGGTAGTTACATAGCTGGCACTCTGGAGAGTGTTGTGGCTGTATTCTGCTTAGATGTCCATTGAGTGGAGTATGTTGCGTTCTAAGTCTGAAGATGGTGGCCTGGTCCCTTCTTGTTAGATGGTTAATGCTGTCATTAGGTTCAGGGCCAGCCATATGTCTATAAACCTCTCTTCCAGTGTCTCCCATGGCCCATCTGTTCAACCAAGTCTCTTTGTTTATAGCTCTTATAAGTGTTTTTGCTGTCTGGAGGGTTGTCGCTGTAGGTGGTTGTTCTTGTGTTGCTCCTTTCTTTGCCAGTCTGTCAGCTCTGTCATTACCTGGTGTGCCGGAGTGACCTGGAATCCGCTGCATCACTATTCAGATGTTGTATGAGGTAATAAGTTGATCAGCATTCAGGATTATCTTGGCTATGTCAGTTCTGCAGCGTTCACTGCCCTCCATAGCTTGAAGGGCAGACATTGAATCTGTGAAGATGACAATATTTTGGACCTTTGAAGGGTAAACATCCATTACAGTCTTTAGGTGGTATACTGCTGTTTCCAGTGCAATTATTTCAGCTTCATAATTTGAATAGAATTCCCCGCATGCATCAAAAATCTCTTCAACAGATCCATCGGGATAACCTATGTAGATTCCGTAACCTGTTTTAATGGTAGCGTTAAATGCTGATCCATCTGTATAGACATGTATCTATTCTTGGGGGTAAGAATAAATTCCTCAGCTTTAATCAACTTGACTAGATAACCACTTTCCTCAGCTTCAAACAGCTTGACTAGATAACCACTTTCATCAGCTTCAAACAGCTTGACTGGATAACCACTTTCCTCAGCTTCAAACAGCTTGACTGGATAACCACTTTCCTCAGCTTCAAACAGCTTGACTAGATAACAACTTTCCTCAGCTTCAAACAGCTTGACTAGATAACCACTTTCCTCAGCTTCAAACAGCTTGACTAGATAACCACTTTCCTCAGCTTCAAACAGTTTGACTAGATAACCACTTTCCTCAGCTTCAATCAACTTGACTAGATAACCACTTTCCTCAGCTTCAAACAGCTTGACTAGATAACCACTTTCCTCAGCTTCAAACAGCTTGACTAGATAACCACTTTCCTCAGCTTCAAGCAACTTGACTAGATAACCACTTTCCTCAGCTTTAAACAGCTTGACTAGAAAACCACTTTCCTCAGCTTCAAGCAACTTGACTAGATAACCACTTTCCTCAGCTTTAAACAGCTTGACTAGATAACCACTTTCCTCATTTGCGTTGCATAGTTTTTAACTACAAAATTGCGACATCTATTATCTGGATATCATCTGATGTCATCTGGAGATCATGATTTGAATAATAGAGTTGAATATCCGAAATGACTCATTGTAGGCATAAGTGGCGTCAAATTATTGGTTGAATTTATGTTATGTTATATCAGTCAACGTGATGCATACTAAGCATTCCCATGAAAGACCAGTCTTCTGCTTATGTCCCAAAGTATTTATATTGACTGTTCCGATGTTGGTTTTGTCTTGACCTCAAAGACAGTATAGGCGGCTAGGTCATATAATCAGGTTAGCCACAAAGATTCGTTATTATTCGCTATCCCAGTCAGTACATGATGTAGTTACACTGAGTCGACAGATCATCCTGAATATTCTCGCTCATCTTCTCAGTATAGTAGAACCTCGCTTAACGAGCACCTCTCATAACGAGTAATTCGCATAACGAGCAAAACAAATTGTAAAAGAATGACTTGCTTAACAAGCGACGTTTCGTATAACGAGTTGCGAGGAGAGGGGAAGTCCCCGGATTGTGCGCATGTTACATCAGTCTGTGTTTAGTACTCGTTCCAGTAGCATCGTAGTGTCGCTTGTGATCACACATTTTCTCAAACTTGTGATATATGTACACGAATCCACTAGGCCTACAAGATGACCTCCCTGAAGAATTTAAGTTCATCAAGATACAGTTTCTGCCTCCCAACACCACTCCGTTACTCTAGCTCATGGACCAGCACGTTATTTCTAACTTTAAGAAGCTTTACACTAAAGCACTCTTCGAGCACTATTTTAAGGTGACTGAAGGGACCAACCATACTCTCAAAGAGTTTTGGAAAAATCCCTTCCACATCGTTGCCTGCCTCAAGATGGCTGACAAGGCGGGCGAAGGGGTTACCAAGAGAAACATAACTTCTGCTTGGAAGAAGCTTTTGCCAGAGAGCATTGTCGATTTACTACTTTGAGGGGTTCGAGACAGTACCTGTGGAACTTGTAGTCAAGGAAAATGTGTCTTTGGCCACTATCATAGGATTGTAGGTGGAAAACAGTGATATCCAAAAGATTGTGGTAGAGCACAGTCAAGAGCTGACCACCGAAGAGCTTATGGAGTTGCATTATGTTTCACAGCAAGAAGTTTTGGAGGAAAATTTGTTAGAGGAGGAGGAGGTAACAGAAAAGCAGCAATCTTCTGGCGAAATAAGAGAAATGCTGAAAGCATGGAAAACTGTTGCATCTTACATTGAGAAGCATCGCCCTAATAAGGAAGTGGTTATGTGCGCTGCAAATTTATTTATTGATAATGCTGTTTCGCATGTTTGTCACATTTAAAGCGTCGGCAAAAACAAATGACTCTGGATATCTTTCTAGTAAAAAAAAAGTTAGCTGTGTATCATAATTATTTCGATTATTTTTTTTTCTGCAAATCGAATTCGCATTCCAGGTGCGTTCATTCCGCGGCGGAAGAAAATATGAAGATGATTTACTCTCCTTAATAATATGTAAATACTTTTCTTTGAATAAACGTTATACATAGCATTTTGCGAGTATATGGGGCGCATTATCGTATTTTTACATTAATTTATATGAGAAAAATTGTTTAGCATAGCGAGTGTTTCGCTTAACGAGTATGATTCTGGAACGAATTATGCTCGTTAAGCGAGGTTCCACTGTATATCCCTAAAAATAGCAACGGCCGATACTGTCTTGATTACTGCTCCCCTCCCTTTCTTTACCAAGGTGGCTGCATGGTCTCGAGGCATCGTATCCGCCTCGAGTGCTAGAAGTTCCAGGTTCAATTCCCGGTAAGGGCTGGGATTTGGACTTGCACTTTCGTAATTCTCTATGGTCTCTTGGTAGTGAGATCAGACGCCTGTGTGCATCGTTGCGCACGTAACAAATCCCTTGGCAGTTGAAAATCGAAAAGAGTAGTCTAACGGCGCTGCCAAAGCATAAATTTTGAGTTACAAATATATCCAAAGTACTTCATAATCATCGCCGGTGCTACAGAGCCTGTGCACTGTGCTGAGCTTCTTCGGACTCAGACTTGAGTTAGAAGAAAAACGGAGCAGTTATGGGTTACTATTCGTGTGCCATGATGTTGATCCGTTGTTCAAACTTCAAACCTCAAACTTCCAGTCCTTTCCCAAAATATGCAGTGCTATTTTCTAGCTTCACCGCTTAGATTTCTGGTTTTTGAAGTTGTCGGGATTACAAGTTCAAATTCTTCTCTTGATTCGTGTAAAATTGTCTGCTCTACTCTCCAGAATGGGTATTTCAGTTGACAGAACATTTGTTATGCAATTAATTAAGGGATGTTTCACATTCTGTAGTAATCACCTTAGCTGTTGCGGAAAATCATGCTAGACACACACACACACACACACACACATACACACATACACACACACACAATGTTTGTACAATATATTGTTTTAGCCCTGATTATTCAAACTGACACAGGGTATATATACTTAAATGTTTTATTAATATGGCTGTTATGATAGATAAAGAGCAGAATGGAATAATTAAGTACAAGCCATGTGTGACGAAAACGGAACTACGGGAGAATAATGATGATGATATGATACATTAGGCGCAGTGAGTTAGGGAAAAAAAAAAGAAAAAATGAAAAGGTTGTCTCTGTCTCTCTTGTTGTACCCCACCACTACATCACACAAGTGATAAACACCTGGTGACACAAAGTGCCACCATGCGGATGAGGATCACCAGTGGAGAGGTCCAAGAAACCCCTTTCAGCCGTTTGGCCATACTTATGGCCCGGCTATATTCAGGGCCCCCGACAAAAGCCAACATAGGGCTTTAAAAAAAGCAAAAACAAATTGCATCCCACATGGGGACGACAATGATGAAAAGTTATAAAAGTGGTATAGAAACTCACTTATATATGTAGAAATAAAAGATTCTGTTCCTGCGTCTTGGTGCGTGCTTAATATATGGTGCGACTTTCACGTTTATAGAAAAATCACCTAATGAGTAATACCAGTAATTAGTTAGTACCACGCTGCCCCTACTTTCAAAAAATATTTATTAGTACCCATTTCAAGACTATGTCGACCTTTTTAGGTACACGGAAGACAATATCTACTCCCTGCAGACATGATTTAACTCCCAACGTACACACAAGCAAACCAGCCACTTCCATATGACTCCTTCACTTCCAAATGACAAAGAAACCAGTGTATAAGCAGCTCAAAACAATAGGAAATGCATCACGATTGACTAGGTTGAGTTACAAGTACTCTAGGGAAAATGAGGCCACTGAGATAGGAATTATCCGTTCCCAATATGTAAAAGTTCCCAGAAAATTACATATGCAAGAGCGGACACGATCGCCTGATATCTGCACGCCGATCACGTGAAGGCCCTGTTAGTAATGGAAGCTTAGGCTGGGGGTAAAAGCCGAAAGCTATCATTCAAAGATGGATGGCTCCAAGGGACGATTTCAAATACAATGCATAAAGCTTAGAGACAGATCTTGACGATATTCTTGTTTGCGAGCAGAAATGATCAAAGAAGATTAATTGCTTTCGTTATCGGGGCAGTCTGTATGAATGACTGGTTGATACAGAAGTCTGTCTGTCTGTGTGTCTGTCTGTCTGTCTGTCTGTCTGTCTGTCTGTCTGTCTGTCTGTCTGTCTGTCTGCCTGTCTTCAAGTCATAGAAATAAAGGCGGCCCACGTCATGTTGACCACATCACCCACGGAATGCTGATTGGTCCATACAATATAGGTCTAACCCTAGATGCCCAACATGCCCAAAGGCGTGGGAAAGGGTCTTTTACTTTCTACTGTAACTACCCGTGGAAAGGGCAAGCTGTATGTCTATATTTGACATATTTATTGATTATAACAAAAACTACACATAACATTATTTTTCACGAGATAAGTCATAAGAAAACCTTTGACAAGAACTGACATAAAAATACCATGGTGAATCCATGAATAATGCGATGTATTAGATCCACTGTGAGTTAGCATTCACCGTCACGTCCGTTACCTGATGGTGTCAGAACATTTGTATTTCCTAAGACGCTTAGAGGAAAGTCAAGAGAAACATAGAATTAGACTAAAACTGGATTTGAATTCCATGGTGGCTGATAAAAGCAGGCCGTGGTGTTTACGCGAGTGCACCGAGTGTTGTGTGTGCTGTCAGTTCCTAACTCCTTAACTCTTTACAGATCTTGGTCCTTCGTTTTGTGAAATAGGTTTATTGACGATATTTCCTCACCCCCCCCCCCCCCCCCAAAAAAAAAGACCATAAAAGAGTATCTGCTTGTTTATGCTGCTTCTGTTCTTATCACGTGACAAAAGAGCAGTTTCCTATATTTTCGAATAATCTTTTACTCCCATTAGTCTTTGATTTGTAGTCGTTGCTCAGACAGAACTGTTAAACTGTCTCCATGGTGTTCCTAATTTTAATCGTCATTCCAATATGTCCGTTATACAAGTTCCACAACACTACAGTACTGTCTTTCTGATATTCCTAATTTGTTAGTTAACATTTCTAGATTCAGTAGTGTACAGAAGAATAAGATCCACAAGCCTTTCATTACCATCCAGTTTTTATTAGCAGTGAGCTAAAATTCTGGTAGGAGACTGCTAGTGTTGGCACATCTAACTGATGTCAAATGCAAGTACTTCCCATTTGCGAGCTTGAAGATTTTCCTAGGTCTAATAAACTGTTTCTAGTTGTTTCAATAAAGCATTGAAGTCATTTTGTGTAATTTTCATAGGAACGGAGAAGGCAATGGATGACCATTAGGTTATGTTATCACAATCGACGTCACTGCAAATTGGGTATTCCCATGCGTGCTTAGTCCTCCGATGCAGCAGCCACTGTAAAGTACTTTTACTAATTGTTACCATGAGAAGCTGGTTGTATTGTCTCCTATCTCGGCCTCGAAGACGGCATAGACTTGCTTAAACATGCTTTACTCCTATGTCACGCAATAGTGTTAGTGTCAGTGATTCCTCATTATCCACTAGCCCAGTCCGTATAGCGTTGACGATATCTGCTCTGTCCATGCTTTTTCCCGCAATCCTTAGTGCATTCTTGCCATTTGGTCCGCTCGCTCATTTCCCTTTACGCCCGCATGACCAGGTGTGTAGATCCAGGTGAGTGAGGTTAAGTGCGATTTTCGAATGCTAACCATTCTGCAGTGCAGATTCAACCTTGACCAACGACCATCATCTTGTTGCACCTATAGAACTGAGTCAGATAAAGGAGACGAAATAGTGCAACACAAAAATATCAATAATCGTAAAAATAAATGTGAAGCACATCATGCCAGATCCATATTTGTACAGACCGATCAGCACCCGGCAGATAAAGGGTTCCTTGATTTTGCTGGTTCCAATTTCAGACTAAGTCAACATGCAGGCATAAGTCAGTTAAAAAAAAAAGACTAAAAATGACTGGAACCCACGACTAGACATGGCGCCACCGCGACTTCCGAATTCGATGATAAATTAGAAACAAAAGTTGATTGTAAAAGTTCAGTCCTACTCATCATTCATTCATGAGATATCTTATACTGACAGCTGTGCCAGTGTATCGCAGAGATATTTTCCAGCCGCTTCTCGCATTTTTTTCCTTACCGGCCGCTGTTATGGCCTGTATGAATACATAATCCCGGCGGCATGAATATTTATTGGTAAATTGTCGTTTTTATATTTCAGGAAAGACCACCCATCACAAGTATCTGTTTTGTAAGCTTTCTGTCTGTTTGCTTGCCTGTAAATGTCTGTCTGTCTGTCTGCGCTATCCGTTTCTCCGTTTTTTCTATCCTTCTGTCCGTTCGTCCTGATGTCTCTGTGCCTGGCTGTCTGTCAAGCTGCTCAACTGACTGACTGTTTATGTCAAATTTTGTTTCTGTTTGCCTCTCTACTGGATTTATGTCTGTCATTTTAGACGGCTGGCCCTATCTTTGTTTACTTGCATGCCTGATTGTCTGTCTGCATGTCTGTATATGTACAGCTCTCTCCATCTGTTTATGTGTCAGTCTGTCTGCATGACAGTATATCTATATGTCTATCTCTGTCTGTTCATCTGTCAGTAAATTCGGTTCCTCTGTCGGGTTCTCTCCTTGACTCTGTTGTCTGTTTTTGTCAAACTTCTGTGTCTTTCAATTTATCGGCAACGTCCTCCCGACACTAACTCTATCATTCTGAGTGTCCTCTAGTCCCGTCTGCAGTCTGCTTATCAGTGGATAGGCAGGTCTGAGCGTTGATCGTAGGTAGATGCTTTGCTGGAAAAACAAAAAATCCCGTTCAACCAGCATTCCCGAAGGTGGAGCTTTAAATTATTACAAGCTATACCCGGCCACGCATTGCTGTGGCCCAATGTGGCTAACTGAAAAAAAAAAAAAAAAAAAAAAAAGAAAATAGAAAACACACGTGTCTAATATGGTTAATTAGGCAAAAATTGTTTGCGCAGATAGTCTGGTAGGCTAGTCTGATTTGCCGACTCTAGCACACGCAACATATGATTATGTCCTTATATAAGTGGTCGTCTGAAGTGTATTATTAAGACCAAAAAACATGATTATGTGTTTATCACATGCTCAAGCTTTTTCAATTTTTTTTTTAAAATTGCTCAAAGTAAAGTTTACTACTATGCGTCTAACCACGCCCCCTCCCCCCCCCCCCCCAACAATTTGGGAATTTAAAAAAAAAAAGGAAACAAAATAGCTGAAGTAACGTTATTAAAATATGAATGATCTGTATAAACAGTCAAAGTTCGCCTACCAAAAAAAACCTGTGCCGGGAACATTGCAACGAAAAAAAAAAAAAAACATCGTATCGTCGGAAAACAAAATCAAGATACGATGTGATAGTCGCTGGAGTCATGTTGTTCGTGTTTTGTGCGATATTCTTAAAAAAAATAAAAAAAATAAAAAACACGAGCGTATTTGAAGGCAACGTTAAGTCAAAATTTTAAAAGCAATCGGTGAAGAACTTTCGGGGATTAGTTACCAATAACAGAGTAACATTCACATTTTTATTTATATAGATTGTGAATAGGTTATGTGCGCCACGTAAAATGGCTTAGCAGTCACTCCACTAAGAGCCCCGAAAAGGATTCCTGCATTGTTGATACGATCAAAGGAAACAGATCCAAATACAGCTATGATATGCGATGAAGTCGTCTTTCGGCGAGCCAGTTAGCGACCCGGTCGCCGATGCAATTAGTCCGACAGATTATACCCACACAGTTTGAACCACTAGCCCAGACGATTTATCTTGTACTTCCAACGAAGTAGCTATAGTGCATTTCAGATGTCGTGTCCTCAAACTTTTACAAATATCTCTAAATCACCTGTACTGATCAACATACATTTTTTTTTATATACTCAGATTTTCCATTTCCATAGAATTTTATAATTTACAGTTAAACAGGTGCTGCTATTTATTTTTATAGCAGCGAATTTCTTTGATCTATGTTTGAAACATAATTTGTATGCCCCTATATAATTGAGTATTCAGTAATTGACCCATGCATGGAGATTGTGCAGCGATACACGGTGATTATTTTGAAGCCGACTCTGCATACAATGCACAATCCACAACGCACGGAAGGCTAGTGCAGGAGATGATCACATGATAGTGAAACGCCTATGAAACACATGCAATTTGATGTTTATAAGTTTATTTTACACATTTTTTTGCTTTGAATCAGAAACTATTTTTTTAAAATACACCGCAAGTAAAGCAAAATTAAAAATAAATGTATTGTGTAAAAAAAAAAAGTCTCAAAAGCACATGATTATTAGGACGGATCACCAAGCCAGTCTCGTATCGTCTATGAAAACGAGTCTAGTAGCACTCGCCCTATGCACCACTGACACAAAAGGTTTCCATTAGCTACTCCCAGATGTAGAAAATATGAGGGGGGGGGGAAGGGGGCATAGCAATCCACATTCTCCTCGACTATGCGTCTTAAGAACCATGCGACTTACGACTGTCCGCACTTACGACCACAAAACGTAGATAAATACTAATAGTAATATAATAGTAGTTTCATGTTTATTTTGTTTACAGTAAGTACACTGTATGCTGTTTAATATGTTGTTTACAGTAAGTACACTGTATGCTGTTTAATAATAAATCTGTATAATGCAGACCTGTGTCAGAATCCGCAACATGCTCTATGTGTTTTGAAATTATTGTAGATATTATACATCTGCATAAGATCGAGTTGGACAGATTTAGAATCTGTGAATATAGGTTATATCGATGTAGTATACGTGTCAGTTTACGAAATCTGCATTATTTATTTAAAAACAGTTGTAGAAATAGCACATCTATATAATGTCAATTTGTAAATAAGATAGAAAACCACAAATCGGAATTATATTGGTGTTGAAATACATATTTTTGTTTAAAGCAGATACTGTAAATATCATACACATATAAGATTTAGATTCAGAGATAGTTGTAGACACACTACATTTATGAAAGATAGTTTTGAAAGCTGTACTTCTGTACTGTGTCCAGCTGATGTTCTCGTATATAGCAAGAGGAGAGATCGGAATAAAATATCTCAAGAGTTACAGGTGACAGTAGATAAAGTGATTGACTGGTGTACAGAGACGAGTGCTATAATCAACTCATAAAAGGCAATGGTCCTGTGTGTTCTTTGGACAACAGGATTGTTTGAGCTGATCTTCCAAGGCTCCAGATAAATGGCCAGGACATCAACAGGCTGCGGCACCTGGGAATCACTTTGAGAGAAGCTTGTCTTTCAAGTATAACATAGAGGAAGAGGTGACAAAGGCTACAAAAAAGTCCTAATGCACTAAAGATTATGGCAACAATGAACATGGGGCAGAAAATGCTGTTCACACTTTACCAGCACTGAATCAACTCAGTGATTGATTATGGACTGATTTTACTTACTGTCTCGAAGAGTCAGCTAGAGAAACTGAAGCGCATACAGAATGAAGCTAGGTGGGTGATGCTGGGATGTACAAGAGACACCCTATTGTGTGCATGCGATACATCCTTGCACTGCCGACTATAACGCAGACTAAAGGTACTGCAGGCTAAGTCACACGCCAGAATAGCTGCAGACACAGAGCATCCTCTGTATGAAGCTTTGGCTGTAGTTAAGAGTCAGAGGCTGAAAAGTGGAAAATCGTTATTAGTTCAAGCAGGAGACACAATAAGACAAGTATGCATGCTGGAAAAAAACTGGGCAAGGGGAGGATTTGGTCAGAGTACCAGAGAAAAAGTCATGTAGGGCCATGATCACATTGAGCCGGGAGTACAGAGAATAGCTAGGGGTGCTATGGAGGTGGAAGTCCAACCGTTGATTCACAACAATTCTCACCAGCATGATCTAATTATCTTTACAGATGGTTCTATGATGAGAGGGAAAAGAAGTGCTTTGGGGTTCGTAGCGAAAGCCAATTGAAAAATCATTAGTGCAGTAAAGCCTGGCATACTATACCACAACATCTAGCTTGAGAATGGAGGTGGAGGCGGTTACTGCAGCTTGCCGGTGGCTAAAGAACAAGATGCACACACACGTCCTAATTATAACAGACTCTGAGAGCATGCTGAGAAAGTTAAAGACGGGGATGATTCGAGCAGAGTTGCAAGCTTCATATGGAAGGTCACGGGTAGTGAGCATATTTTGGATCTTTTCTCCAGGTTATGCCAGCGTGGTGGGAAATGAACAGGAGACAGAATGACCGGATCTGCATCACTGGATGGTGAGTTGATACATGAGAAGGCAGACGTGGTCAAGATTCTTGGGAAACATGTAACATATTCTGAAGAGAAACAAGATTATTATGGCCTAGAGAGAATGATGCACCTGGGTGTAACTAGAGGGTCCATCTGGCCGGCTCATTTCACTCAGAGGAAGGGCAAAACAAACATATAATCGGATTACAACCGGTGCTATTAATATTGGAACTCTGCGCTGGCTGGTGAAGATAAGGACGGAGCACTCATGGGAATGCCCCGTGCGCTGTGATGTCAGTTCTTGACTCAACTCAAGTGTGCACAAATGTTCAAAGAGTACATAAGTACTGTAGCTCGCTTCGTAATGTCGGGGTGTCGAGTTCGATCCCAGCTGCGGACGGTTTGTCTTGCTAAGGTTTTGACAGCAGTTGCGAGAACTGGCGGTTAGAGAGCAATGGCAAACTACTGAACATATAATTTTCCTACAAAAACCACAACAGCGAAAAAAAAATCGTGGGTGGGTTCTGCCGCGTCCTGTAAAGGATATACAACAAACTAACATATTTACTGTAGTATATTCTCACAGAAGTAAAAAGCCCAATTCCATCTTACAAAATAGAGAAGCCAAGTCTATACAGACGAGAATTGTCTTTTTCTTTCTAATAGACATATAACTAATAACAGTATTTGGCTCAATTTTAGACGTCCACAAATGACGCCAATAAGTAATCTTGTCTAACGCTTCAGGTTTTGGCGGAAAAACGTCTTTGTTTTTTTCCCCTCCACAATTCAATTAAATATATATGTGATTCAATTACAAGTAGGTTCACAGAAAAAATTGCGACAATTTTTTCCTTCTACATCTCTCTCTTGTTTCTTTCTGTTTGCCTCTCTTTGTGTGTGTGTTTCACTTTTCAGTTAGGTTTGCAAAAAAGATAGCGAAAATTGTTTCTTCTACATCTGTTTATCCTTTCTTTCCCTTTGTCTGTCTTTGTATATGTCTTTCACTTTTTAATTCAGTCAGCCAGTAGAATTTCATTTGCAGAACCTTGATCCTATAATAACCCTTCGGAAAACTTCGCGATCACAAGCAAGATGTTCCTCGACTGATACACCCATCTGGAGATCATGCGCCACATCCTGCACACATTTTTTCCTTGGCCTTCATCTTCCTCTCTTCCCAGGCGCATACCCGTCAATTGTTTTTTTTTCTCTAAATTTTTGTTATCAATATATTTACATTTTCTTTGTTTTATCGTCTTTAATAGCAAACCTTCTTCAATATTCAGTTCTTGAAGTACTTTTCAATTAGACTGGCAAAAAGAGGTAGCGAAAATTGCTTCTTCTACATTTGTCTCTTGTGTTTCTTTAATGTTTGCCTCTCTTTTATTATCTTTCACTTTTCAGTTAGATGGGCATGTTCACATGAATTCCCAACATTTTTATAAGAAAGTTATTTTGCCCTCTCTCTCTCTCTCTCTGACTCTCGCTCGCTCTCTCTCTCTCTCTGTTTCTCTCTCTCTCTCTCTCTCTCTCTCTCTCTCTCTCTCTCTCTCTCTCTCTCTCCACTGTTAAACTGTGATATAAATTCTTAACCCGTTATATATGAATTTTTTTTTGGGTTTTCTCTCTTCTCACCCCTCTCGTTTTTTTTCTTCTTACTCGTCTTCCTTTTATAGGATTCTTTTTCAGTTCGTAGCGCTTTAAAAATTAAAATCGTTTGTTAGCCCACTGTCTTTTTTTTTTCTTCTGTCTCCGTCTGCCTGTTTTCTCTCTCCCGCTTCTCTCTTTTTCTCTCTCTGTCTGATTTTTTTCTCTCTCCGTCTCTCTCTCTTTCTCTCCCCATCTCAATTTTTTCCTTCTCTCCTCTCTCTCTCCGTCTCCCTGTTTTCTCTCTCTCCCCACTCTCTCTCTCTCTTTCTCTCTCCGTCTCCCTGTTTCTATCCCCCCTCTCTCTCTTTTTCTCTCTCGTTTTGCTCTAGTCTTATTCCAGAACTAGACGCCCGCCTGTTCATCGGTTTTTCAAATCTGGCGTGTGTGCATGCAGACTGTTGCCCTGCCCCCCCCCTTAATCACGGCCACACACCATAAGGCAGATGTATTCTGATTTAAACCCCCCCCCCCCCCCAACCCCTCGGTTAGTCGTCTTTTACGATGCGCTTGTAAATGGATTGCTGTTTTTCTCTCTTTACAACCCACCCCATCACTTTTACATGCAATGTTGCAAGGATCACACTCTACAATCTGTGACTCATCAAATGTGACAATCTTTACGAATCAATGAACCTTTTTTTTTTTTCAAAGGGTTATTAATTGGGCACACATGCCCAGCTTATATGCTGCTCTTCTGGTCCAATTTCTTACCTGTAATAGTCCAGTCTCACACAGTTTCAGCAGATAATAATAATAACACACTTTCCCCCGCCAATATTTTCTTTGTTTCTGCTAGCATGCTTTCTATAACATACTTAATAAGTCCTTCATCTTGTGCCAAGGGCGGCGCATAAAGCAGAGGTCGTAGCTCTCCAGGTCTTGCGGTTCGTTGCCACCTATTGTAGGCCTTGCATGTTTATTAAACCCATACTTGAGCCTTCTCTGATAATCTATACCAGTTATGAATGTCTTTCTTATGCTTCAACAATTATAGCTATCATATTTCTAAATAATTTCTTATTCTTTAACAATTGTTGTGTACTCATTCTGAGTTTGTTTCACATGATTTCAGTGACCTCAAAGTTTTCCTTTATTTGATCTTCAAGTTGTGTTTGCGAAAAAAACCGTATGGTGAGTGCTTGGTACCCCGGCTCCCATTCCTGCCATGGTGGTTCCCACAAGTTGCATAGATGTTAGCATTTGCGGTCCTTCGCCTTCGCCATCTATACACACCGGACCAAAACCGGTTCCCATTCGTTGGAGACCAGTTACGAAAGTGTGGTGCTCTCTTTTGTGGCAGGCGACGATGAGAGAACAGTTACAACAGAAAGTAAAGACAGCATTCAAACAACTTCCACATGTAGTTGGCAATATTGAGGAAGAATGGAGTATATATAAAAACACTATGCTTAGTATTGCAGAAGAATTATGTGGAAAACGGAAGAGTGGAAACAGACGGGGAAAAAACAAATATTCACCTTGGTGGTTCGAAGAAGTAAAAGAAGCAATTAAAAGGAAAAAAGACTTATATAAACAGTGGATAAAATCAAAGAAAGAAGAAGATTATATAAACTATAGACTGCAAAGGAGAGAAACCAACAGGAGTGTGAAGAAAGCAAAACAAGCATCCTGGGAACGTTTCGGTGAGTCACTAGCAGAAAATGAGAAAACAGCCAGCAGAAAAGTTTTCAAAGTAGTTAAAAATATGCGGAAAAGAGATGAGAGTTACAACCCCACTGAAATAATTAATGATAAGACAGGAAGGCCATTGATAGATCCACCCGAGATAGCAGAAAGATGGAGGGAATACTTCAATGAGCTCTTTAATCCTCTAGGAGATCATCAGGAAAGAACAACTGAAGAGCACAGAGCAACAGTGTTAGAACCACACATACTAAATGGATGAAATAGAAAAAGTCATTAAACAGTCTCCCAAATATAAAGCACCAGGAGCTGATAGATTACCAACAGAAATAATTCAAGCAGCAGGTGAAAGCAGCATCAGATGGCTTCACAGAATATTCAATGCAGCATGGGTACAACAAACGGCCCCTATTGATTGGCAACATGCAATAGTTATACCATTGTGGAAGAACAAAGGAAGCAAACGAGAATGCGGTCAATACCGAGGCATCTCTCTTTTAAGCCATGTTGGCAAAAAGTATGCCAAGATAATAGAAACAAGACTGAGACCAGTGATAGAACCACAGCTGTCAGAAGAACAGATGGGATTTAGGAGAAATAGAAGCTGCACAGATGCAATCTTCACACTTAAACAGTTAATAGAAAAGAACATTGAATACAATAAGAACTTATTTGTAGCATTCGTAGACCAGGAGAAGGCATTTGCCAGAGTCGACAGACAATTATTATGGAAAATAATGGCAAGATATGGAGTAAGCGAACACCTCATCGAAGTGTGCAAAAGTTTATACAGGGATTGTAGAAGTGTAGTTAGAATAAATCAGGAAACATCTCATCCTGTCACAGTGACATCTGGAGTAAGACAGCTGGGTGTCTTATCACCACTGCTGTTTATCACCTACATTGACAGTATATGCAAGAATGCCAAGCCCATGAATGAAGATCTTAGTAAGATCAACGAATTACTCTTTGCAGATGACCAGGCCTTGATAGCAGATACAGCTATGAAAGTGCAGCATGAATAAAGAATGTAAAACAAATAATATGAGAATCAACACTGAAAAGACAGAAGTAATGTCAATAGGAAAAAAGAAAATAGATCTAAACATAGCAATAGAATACAAAGGCATTAAACAGGCATCTGAGTTTAAATATCTGGGAACTACATTTACCGAAGATGGGAAATTGGATAAAGAAATTGACATTAGATGCAGTAAAGCAAACCAAGTATTGGGACAGCTAGCACCCCTCTTACAGCATGATAATCCCAATCAGCACAAAGAGTCATCTTATTCAAAACATATTTATTCCAACTCTGTGCTAACAGTGCCAGACTTGGTCACTCACAAAAAACCATAAAAGAAAATTAGTAACCACGGACACTAGGTCTCTTGTGCAACCGTCACTCGTTCAACTAGTTTTCTTTTCTGTGTCCACTAGGTCTTTTGTGTAACCATCACTCGTTCAAGTAGTTTTCTTTTCTGTGTCCACTAGGTCTCTTGTGTAACCGTCAATCATTAAACTAGCTTTCTTTTCTGTGTCCACCTGGTCTCTCGTGTAACCGTCACTCATTCAACTAGTTTTCTTTTTTGTGTCCACTAGGTCTCTCGTGTAACCGTCACTCGTTAAACTAGTTTTCTTTTTTGTGTCCACTAGGTCTCTCGTGTAACCGTCACTCGTTCAGCTAGTTTTCTTTTGTGTGTCCACTATATCTCTCGTGTAACCGTCAATCGTTCAACTAGTTTTCTTTTTTTTGTGTGTCCACTAGGTCTCTTGTGTAACCATCTCTCGTTCAACTAGTTTTCTTTTCTGTGTCCACTAGGTCTCTTGTGTAACCATCTCTCGTTCAACTAGTTTTCTTTTCTGTGTCCACTAGGTCTCCTGTGTAACCGTCACTCGTTCAACTAGTTTTCTTTTCTGTGTCCACTAGGTCTCTTGTGTAACCATCACTCGTTCAACTAGTTTTCTTTTCTGTGTCCACTAGGTCTCTTGTGTAACCATCACTCGTTCAACTAGTTTTCTTTTCTGTGTCCACTAGGTCTCTTGTGTAACCGTCAATCATTAAACTAGTTTTCTTTTCTGTGTCCACTAGGTCTCTTGTGTAACCGTCACTCGTTCAACTAGTTTTCTTTTCTGTGTCCACTAGGTCTCCTGTGTAACCGTCACTCGTTCAACTAGTTTTCTTTTCTGTGTCCACTAGGTCTCTTGTGTAACCATCACTCGTTCAACTAGTTTTCTTTTATGTGTCCACTAGGTCTTCTGTGTAACCGTCACTCGTTCAACTAGTTTTCTTTTCTGTGTCCACTAGGTCTTCTGTGTAACCATCACTTCTTCAATTAGCTGTCTTTTCTGTGTCCACTAGGTCTCTTGTGTAACCGTCCCTCGTTTACCAAGTTGTCGTTTTTGTGTACACTAGGTCTCTTGTGTAACCGTCACTATTTTGAGAACTGGTTAAATTTTTCTGGGTCACCAAGTAAGGCCGCTGTGATAGCAATGAAGTGCGAACGCACAAAGCAAGTAAAACAGTGAAAGCCTCTACCAACAAGGGCGACCAATTATGGTCCCTCCCCCACCCCCAGATCTAGGTTTTTATTTGACGCCTTGGGTTTGAATTTTGAAATCTGGGTTATTAAAAAAATATATAAAAAAGTGGGTAAATTTTTCATTTCGAAACAATAAAATGTGTACTTTTTAGCATCTAGGTTTGTTGTTGTTGTTGTTGTTGTTCTTTTCTCACAAAATGTTTAGGTTTGTGTTCAGCTTACCTGAGTTTTAAAAAAATCCCATAGGCAACCCTGCTCACAACCTGAAAAAAAAAAAAAAAAAAGAATGCTAAAAGCGTTGAAAATAACAAAATAGGACAACTCTTGAACACATCACAGACTGGAAAATCTCATGCCCGACGTGAAAGGGTAAGTTTGGTGACATGCATCCCCCGAGGAAACACTACAACAACCAGCATTAGTGAATTCTTTGTTTTATTTTTAAACTCCACACTGCCATTTGTATTGTTCTACTACCGTAGTTGCTATTCCAAAAATACCCTCAGAGAAAACAAGTCAAATAATCGATTTCTGCTTGTGCGTTTGCTCTCTCCCTTTGTCCGGATCGTCAGTCCTGTTGATGTGGAGTGCTGGTAATTTCCACCAGGGAGGTGGGATGTTTCTAACCGCCACCGATCTTGTTTCCACCATGTATTCCACCGGGAACGAAATATTACCCATGTAGGCAGACTAGAGCAAAGAATTCGTTCATGCAATAATTGCACTTCTGTCCCATATCAGCTTTGAAATTACCATTTTCGCTGCTTCGAAACTAATTCCAACCAGATGTATATATTTATATATATATATATATATATATATATATATATACGTGTATGTGTGTGTGTATAATACATATATAAACACATTCAGTCACACACACATATAGATACATGAGAGCTGCCATTGTGTAACGGCTAGACGCTTACCTCGGTCTTGAAGGTTATGGGTTCAAATCGCACCGAGCTTGATTTTATTCATAAAAAAATGAATTTTGCACCAAGGTCGACCCAGTCTAAAATGGGTGCCAGGTAAAGTCCTGAGAAGTAAAGGCGACCGGTATAATGTTGATCAGTTAACCCACGTAAAGCCAGTTGGTCAATAAAATATAGGTCGAACACTTTATGCCACGTACGCCTAATGGCGTGGAAGAGATTCCATTACTTTTATTTAACACATTAATATTAACATTGTAATCGCTGTCAAAGAAAATGTCGAACTTGTTTCTTTTAATGAAGTAAGCGCAAGATGGTTCGACAGAAAAAAAAAATCGCTTAATTTTAAAAATGTGAGAGATAGTGGGCACATGTTTGATTAACAATATAACGGATACTGGGCACATGTTTGATTAACATCATGAAGGATACTAGACACATGTTTGATTAACAATATAACGGATATTGGGCACATGTTTGATTAACAATATAACGGACACTGGGCAGATGTTTATTTAATAATATGACGGATACTGGGCACATGTTTGATTAACAATGTGTCATACTAGGCACACGTTTGATTAACAATAGAACGGATACTGTGCACATGTTTGATTAACGATATAACGGATACTGGGCACATATGTGATTAACAATATAACGGATACTGGGCACGTGTTTGATTAACAATATAACGGATACTGGGCACGTGTTCGATTAACAATATAACGGATACTGGGCACATGTTTGATTAACAATATGACGGACACTGGGCACATATGTGATTAACAATGTGTCATATACTGGGCACATGTTTGATTAACAATATAACGAATACTAGGCATATGTTTGATTAAAAATGTGACAAATAGTAGGTACATGTTTGAATACCAATGTGACAGTTACCGTGCACATGTCTGATTAACAATGAGAAGGATACTAGGCACATATTTGATTAACAATGTGACAGATACTGGGTACATGTTTCATTAACTGTATGACAGATACAGCTACATTTGTACATGTTTATGACTTCCAAACACAAGCGTGACGCTAAGACGTCGTAGTAAGAGGGTGTCTAATGAGAACATGAATAGATGATATTAAAGACATTCTAAAGTATGTTCCATAAATCTCTCATAATGTAACATAAACCCTTGACCCGTTAGGGACCACTTGAGTATTTTTTTCAAAGAAGCTAAATACTAAGGGAGCCAGATTTCTTAAAATACAGTGACCAACTACGAAAACGACTAGAACATATTACATAAGTAGGCTTCACAGCAGTGCTAATTACGCATTACACGTTGTTTGGAACTGAAAGAGATATTTTGCTGTCTTCCGCTTGATGAATAAGTGTATGATAAATTAGTCCTGTCCATTTCTTGTTGTTATTATTCCAGGTTATTCTTTGCGAAGAAGAAACTGAAATGACAACATCAAAAAACTGACTGAAATTTTGTAACACACAAACGCGAACAACTACACATCGGCTACGGATCTGAAGGTCATTGGTTTAAATAAGCATAAAGCCTAATTTTTGTTTTTCAAGCATGCCCTTGGCTCTCAGGTCGACCCTGCCTTAAATGGGTACCAGGTAAAGTCATGGGAAGTAAAGGCAGCCGCAGTTTTTAAAACCTATCCTCCATTGGTCTATAAAATATGAGCCTAGCAGTATATTTCCTATGCACAGCTGGTGTGTAAAGGGATATTTCATGCAACCACATAACTCTCATGTCGCGGTACGCAATTATTTCAACAACAACAACAACAACAACAAAATGACTGACTGTGGAGAGACTAGATTCACACATAACTACAATGATACACGTCGCCCATTGATTGCTTGAACCAAAACCGTTTATGGGTACATATCAAGAGCTTGCCTGCGAGTCGCGAGATTTCATGTCGGCTCCACTTCATGCCGTGGCCGTTACCACTGACTGTCCTATGTTTCAGGAGTGTCATCTTGTGTTATTTTCAACGCTGTAAGCATTCTATATTGCTCGCTGTGAGCGGCCAGCAAGTTCTATTTTCCACGTTGTCAGTGGCCGGCACTGTGTGGGTTACAGCTTTGTGCGTTGGCTCTTCATCGCTATCACTAAGCCAGATCTGTAAAGCGGATGTGCATTCAACACTCAGGTTCTGGAACAAGACCACATTCAAACGAGGACGAACAATAAGAATCTCCCGCCTGAGTTTACAGGGGGTGAACACGAAGAAACAAATATCTAGTAGTAACAGTTGTAGTAGTAGTAGTAGTAGTAGTAGTAGTAGTAGTAGTAGTAGTAGTAGTAGTAGTAGTAGTAGTAGTAGTAGTAGTAGTAGTAGTAGTAGTAGTGGTAGTAGTAGTAGTAGTAGTAGTAGTAGTAGTAGTATTAGTGGTAGTAGTAGTAGTAGTAGTAGTAGTAGTAGTAATAGTAGTAGTAGTAGTAGTAGTAGTAGTAGTAGTAGTAGTAGTAGTAGTAGTAGTAGTATTAGTGGTAGTAGTAGTAGTAGTAGTAGTAGTAATAGTAGTAGTAGTAGTAGTGGTAGTAGTAGTAGTAGTGGTAGTAGTAGTAGTAGTAGTGGTAGTAGTAGTAGTAGTAGTAGTGGTAGTAGTAGTAGTAGTAGTAGTAGTAGTAGTAGTAGTAGTAGTAGTAGTGGTAGTAGTAGTAGTGGTAGTATGGTAGTAGTAGTAGTAGTAGTAGTAGTAGTAGTAGTAGTAGTAGTAGTAGTAGTAGTAGTAGTAGTAGTAGTAGTAGTAGTAGTAGTAGTAGTAGTAGTAGATGTAGTAGTAGTAGTAGTAGTAGTAGTAGTAGTAGAGGTGGTGATAGTAGTGGCGGTACTAGTAGTAACAGTAGTTGTGGTAGTAGTAGTGATGGTGGTGATGGTGGTGGTGGTGGTAGTCTAATATTAAGATATAATTTGAAATATACTGATTTTACAATATCTAATTCATCGCCAGGTACCTTCATGTCTTCCTGGGCCTGCCTCTGTGGCTGCAAGACGAAACTGGGCAAACCAGCCAAAGCCTTTGGTCTGAATATATTGTCCGCCATTCTTCAGATGGTCTCCTTCGTGGTTATCGTCGGCTGGGTGTGGTCTATAATTTGGGGCATGCATTTTGTACAGATTGCTAGTAAGTATGCAACATTTAAACAACAATTTAAACAAAATGTATACCGACTGCTTGTTAGTGTGCAATATTATCTATAGACTGCTAGCAAGCATGCAACATTCTGTACATCTTGCTAATGAGTTAGCAATATTTTTTTTACAGATTGCCAGTAATTATAAAACATTTCGTACATATTTCTAATGAGTTTACATCAATTTTTAAAACAGATTGCTAGTATGTATGCAAATTTGTTTATTGACCGCTAGCTAGTACATACCATTTTGTACAGATTGCTAGTAAGTATGCAACATTACGTATAGACGGCTAGAAAATGCACAATATTTTGTACAGATTGCTAGTAAGTATGCAACATTACGTATAGACGGCTAGAAAATGCACACTATTTTGTAGAGATTGCCAGTAAGTACGCATCATTACGTATAGGCTGCTCGATAATTCACACTATTTTGTACATATTGCTAGTAATTATGCAACATTAAGTATAGACTGCTAGGTAATGCACACACAGATTGCTAGTAAGTACGCATCATTACGTATAGACTGCTAGAAAATGCATACTATTTTGTACAGATTGCTAGTAAGTATGCATCATTAAGTATAGACTGCTCGATAATTCACACTATTTTGTACAGATTGCTAGTAACTATGCAAAAATGTGTTTAGACTGCTAATTCGTATGCAATTTAAATTTAGCTAAAAACTTTAAGTAGCTTCAAAGGCGTCGGAACCTCAGGGATCAGGCTGACTTTACTTCTTAAAAAATTTCCTGGTTACCCATTTTAGGTTGGGTCAAAGCAGAAGCTAAATACATCTGGACTGGGATACAGACATGTGGTATTGGAAATGGGCATGCAAGAGTGACTCCAACTGTGTTACCATAGCTTATTTGTGTAATTGTGGTGAGCATTTTTAAGTTGAGGAGCGGCTGGCAGAACGGTTAGAATGCAGGGCTTTCAATCGGGAGACCCAGGATCGAATAATCGGTAAGGCTGGAGATTTTCTTTTGTCGGGAGCAAAATAAAACCCTCACTTGCACAGTCGTGGCGACAGCACTAGCCATGCGGTCGTAAATCCCCAGGTCTAAAGACACCCGTGCCTACACTGCAAAAGTGGTATGATAAAGTTAGTACTTGGCAGTTTGGAGTGAACATTTCTAGTTTTGGTTTGAAACGCGTTAACAGGTACAAGAATGGTTTTTATTGCGTCTCGGTTTCTCCGCAATGCAGACGGTCACCCCCCGACAGCCTTGTACACAGCACGAACTCCGTAGCACTAGCAACGACCATATCGATCTCCAAAAATGTGCACTCTCGAACCGAAATTTAGAGTTCCCATATCAAACCCACAGCCTTCAGAACACGCGACAGGCGTTTTAAAACAACTCCTAGCCCCACCCCGTACAAAGTTGAGTTGGTATGTTTTAAGTCTCAGGCGACAAAGTATGCAATTGTTGATTATACTGAAAAAATAAAATTCTATATATCCATGCCGCGTTTTTAATCAGTTAACGGAAAAGTTCATACGCCAAAAACGAACTACCAGTAACCCAGTTGCAAACGAACTAACAACTGACTGGTTGAATCCCAAGGTACTCGTTTGTGCAATTAGATTATTTTTACTCATTATATTGCAATGATTTTGAGTGTCGAAATTAGGAGAAAATTATGTTCCTTTCAGTAACCAGGCTTTTATTTTTGTGTGAAAAGTATTTGATTAAAAAAATAAAAATACCCCTTTTCTAAAAGACCCTTTCCCATGCCTTACAGCGTATTGGGTATTGTTTGTTTGTTTGTTTTAGTATCCAGAAACCATGAGTTGTTAACCCTTAGGCTCGGTATTATGAATATCGCAACCTTTCGGCCTTGATTCCATTGTAAATACCGTAAAATCTGAGAGAAATGTGGCTTTTCTGCCTACCCCCGGGATTGAACCCGGACCACAAGGAGTTCTTCACCCGGTCTCCGCGCTATCCGGTTTAGCCAACTACGATAGAGTGCCGGGCTCGTATTGGGTATATAGGTATAGACCTATATTTTATAGCTTGGTGCTGGATATGTCAATATCACGACAACCACTTTACTTCCGAGAAGTTTCCCTAATACCCATTTAGGGATGGGTCGACCTAAAACACAAGGTCATCTTAGAAAAAAATGACCGGCTCTTTCAGGACCTGAACTAACGGCCTTCAGATCCGCAGGCAAGCGTAAAGCAGCTACAACACGGCGACTTATACCACTTTGTATTGACATCAAAATAACCTTTCAATGTTATTTATTCTACAGCTCAGTCGGACCATGAACCTGTAAAAACGCCCTACTATGTCCGACGCCAGAGCAGCGTCGTCGAATGACCTTTACTTTTGACCATCATGGCAAGACGACTACACGAGAAAGTCATCTCTTGTCAAGTCTTGGCGTCTACCAATATGGACCAGTTGCTGCGAGAGCAGAAAAAGCACCAGTGTCATGTTCTGGAAGATTCTTTGAGACCATTTAACATAGTTATTGGAACTCAAATTTGCTGTTTTAATATTTGATTTATGTAACCATTGAAGTCCATAATATTCTTCACAAATTACCTGAAACAGGGCTAAAATATGAAGGTATACAGGGTCATTGAGAATTGTTGCCAGGATTTTGTTTGTTTGTTTGTTTGTTTTAGTATCCAGAAGCAATGAGTTGTTGACCCTTAGGCTCGGTATTATGGATATCGCAACCTTTCGGCCTTGATTCCATTGTAAATACCGTAAATCTGGGAGAAATGTGGCTTTCCTGCCTACCCCCGTGATTGAACCCGGGCCACAAAGAGTTCGTCACCCGGTCTCCGCGCAATCCGGTTTAGCCAACTACGCTAGAGAGCCGGTCGCGCTAGGATTTTAAACTCTTATTAAAGAATTATTTAATGGATATTCACGTATGCCATCTTAACGAATTCAGACAAGTATAAAGTTTTAGACATACCTTATTACCCTTTCATATGGGTGCCATGGTTATTTATACCTCTGATCATGTATAGATGACATTCAACTCCTTCCATGTCGTCTGAATCGTGCACAGAGTTACAGCTGAAATTGCACTAGCGACCCTATCTTAAAGGTCCTAGATCTTCCTGTTGTTTTTAGCACCATTTTAAGCTCAGGATCATACAAGGTAAAACGCAACTTTGAACTTTCCGGAACAAGACGCCACACATGTACTTAAAAAAATATTTTAAAAAAAAAATAAAAAAAAATTTAACTCTCGGCAATCATTTTCGATAAACCTGTATTTAACTCATAATAGAATTCATATTATAAAGTCCAATTTTGAGTTTTCTTGTCAGGAAATTAGACATGTAAAAAGTAAAGGGCCAGTTTTCACACCGCTGACACCTCGGACATTTGGTAATAGATCTATATTTGTGTTGACTAATCGTCACTCCGAGAACTGCGGTGGCGTAGTGACGAGGCTCTTGCCTGTCGGCATGAAGACTTGAATTCGAATCTGCATCAACGTATTTTTTTAAAGGAGGTTTCCAAAAGGATCCTGGCTCCATGGTTTATCCCGCCTAAAATAGGTACCAGAAAAGAGTCCTGGAAAGTAAAAGCTGCGGCGTGATGTTGACCCTCTCGCCTATTAAGTCCCGATTGGTCTTTAGAAATAGAAGTCTAGCTTCGCATGCCCAATGCTGGCGTGAAAAGGGCACTCTACTTACTTAATCGACCTACGGTCCAAAATGGAGGATAACTGGCTGGCCACTGACGATTTGAAAACCTATTTGTTTCTAGCCAGGGTTTATCGAATTCCAAAGTTTTCGTCGTCCAGCTACAAAGCTGGTTGCTTGCTGGGAGACTGTGAGCTGTTGATTTCATGTATAATTTTTTTTTCCATTTCGTACACGCGACGTATAGTGTTGTACTGCATTAACAATGGCAAGCGGCTTATTACGTTCGGAAGGGCATTTAATCACAAAGTATCATGTGTACAATTCCGGCTTTCATAATCGACTGTTTGCATCAACAATGAGCTGGAATTCTGGTGTGGGACTATTGGTATTGGCACATCTGATGACTGCCTTATGCATTTACTTTAGGTGTGCAAGCTTCAAGATTTTGCCGGGACTTATACGTTCCTAGTTTCCAGATACGACAATGAAGGACATTTTGTGGGATTTTCCCCGGTACAGGAACGGATCAATTATAGAACAACCTGTCTGCAGTGATGGTGGAACGTCGACTAACGACTTACGTACTTAATAGGCACTCCATAGGTGGTAAATAAGCGAACAAACAAGATATTGATCGACACTCAACGTGAGAAGTAGAACGATAGAGGGATACTGGGGACAACCTAAAATCCAATGTTACCTCCACATGTTATGTGGTCATTATCGTGCCCGGCCGCCAGTTCTTCCCATGAGATTTGTTTACTTTTCGTGGTACCCATTTTTGGCTGGATCGACCCATAGGTCAGTTACAAAATTCTTCCTGGGACCCTTGAGGGGGGAGGGGGTGGAGGTGTGGGGGGGGGGGGGAAGAATTATATATCCCAACAAGTATGTCGTAAGAGTCGACTAATTGGGGGGCATCCTTTGAAGTCGGAGTACATCTGCCTGAGAAGCAAGAACCAAGAGTCTGTATAAAAATAAGCCAGATGTGTGAAACCAATGTACACGTAAACTCAGGGTTAGGAACAAGACCAAAGTCCGGAGGTGGACGAACACCAAAGACTTTTTCGCTGGAGTTCACAGCTGGTGAATGCGAAGAAGAATACTTAACATAAAATAATTTACTCTGTTTTAGTTGGCCGTGGGTGTTAAAAGCTTGAAGCACACTGATCCAGAATACATTCATCGTCAGTCAGCAGTTCTTTTGCAGAACGTTGCTCACTTCACGGCACTCTTGAAAGTCTCTCTTTCTCTAGCCAATTCCTCGACCCCATATGCTATCTTGAGCAATACATCTTCTTTCAGTCTTGTATCCACCTTCGAGAGGCCTGTCTATCTAGTTTTAAGGAAACTCTACCCCGTGTTACCTTTTTTCTCTGGGCCACCAGGATGTTTAACGTGGCCAAACTACTTCGGCTTTCCCTCCATCCTTTTACGATAAACAAAACAAAAATATCGACCACGTGCAACTTACTGCTAGCAGTATCGATTATAATTGTGATCTGGTTTCTTTGTGCCAATTATGTTGGCTAAGCAATGTTGATTGCAATAAAACTAGTGGCTTGGACCTAGTGGGGTTTTTGGGGAGGCAGCTCGTGTGCACTATACACAACCACACACATATATAGACATATATGTACAATTACACACATACATACATATATATATACACATTACATATATATAAAGTAAAAGTAAAATTCACTTTTCACGCCTTAAGGCGTATCGGGTACATAGGAAGAGCGACAAATATTTTTACAGAACATCGGCACCAGGTGGGTAATGTGGTCAGCATTACGCCGGCCGTCTTTACTTCCCCAGGACAGCCATCCTGGTACCCATTTTAGGCTGGATCGACCTGCGACGCCCCATACCAGGATACAAATCCACTAAGACAGCAAGTGGGTTTCGATCGCGGTACGTTGGAATTACTTTATATATGTACACATGTATATAGATATACACATAACATACACACCTGCACGTCCACGTGGGAACGCACGTATACATGCTTGCATACACACATATTTATATTTATATTTACGCGTGCACGTCCAGATGGGAATCAGAATGCTGTTAATGTGCCAGTTTTTCCTCGATGCAAAGATCACGTAAGATGCCGTTGTTTTATATAATGCAGTACAAGTAAACAAATAAAGGTGAACATTTGTGGTCGGCCTGTTGGTTCAAGTGCAAGGATATTCATGTTTTATTAATGAACAAACTATCCAGCTTCAGCGACTATTCTTGATTACTGGATTTGTTTAATTCTAAGCCAAAGCTCTGCATTGACGTTTCTGTCACACCAGTGTCTACATTCTAAGGTTGGCTGTAAGACACTGTTTGTGACCCTTTGAAAATAAAGTTCCTTCTTTCTATTATGCACATGAACCAGTTATTGAATATTCGAAGTTATTACTAATTATAATTGTCGTGCTCTATGTTTCAGCTCCATGTTGTGGTGTTCATTTGATATTAGAGCTAACTATTCTAAGTTTGCTGTTGGTTTTTTCTTTTGAATTCCAAGTTTGCTAGTGCAGTGAAAATGATATTGTTTTCGTTTTCGGATTTTTATATGGTTGTCCCTTTCTCAGTCTATATCTACATTACTTCTCCAATAAGTGTGTGACTCCGCTTCTTTGAGTCTCAGTATGTGTTTACACAAAATGAATTTGTTCAAAACTAATGATCTGGAATGCAGAATCCTCACTATTTTACACTATCATTATTGTGCCAAAACGCCGGCTGTCGTTGATTCACAAGTTGCTGTTGAATGACAAGTCAGTTCTCTTTACTTCTACCGGTTAGATGCAAAGGGATCTGTGTTTGCTTGCACCATTGTAAACTACTCCTGTTTTTTTTACATATAACTATACTTAGAAAATCAACACCAGTGGGGGAAAAACATATTTTAAAAAGAGCTAACAACGCGTTACACGAAACAATCACACTTTATTTAGCACTTTTCCTGCAGTAGGTAACTGATTAATGTTATCCCGCTCTTATTAATTTAGTTAATCCTGCGTTTTTGTTAACTGTCCAGGAAAAAGTAAGCGTATATATGTATGAAAACTGCAATACATAAGAGTGATTTGTTTTATCTTTACTGGCGGATTAAATATTTCTGTTGTCATAAAACGCATTGTTGTATTTATTTAACAAAGTAATTAGTGTAGCTGTTGTATGTACCATAATTATAACTCACTAAAAGGTTGAAGCTGGCCTGCTTTATTTCACTGGTATCCTCATTTGGGTCACTGTAGTTAAACAATTTCAAGAAGCAGCCGGAAGAGCCTGGAGAACTAAGGACAGACGAGCTGACACAAAGAAAGGCCACTTGGTCATCTTATCAAATTGTCAAGGGATCTGAGCGCCCAAGTTTCATTGGTTAATGAACATTCCCATTTTCCATTTCCATTCTAGAAAAAAAAACAAAAAACTGGACCACATCCAACTTGCTGTTGGCAGCGAGCTGCCACCTGTCTCCGGTTACATTTGTGGTCTGTTTTTTTTTTGCGCCACTCGCATGGTCAAGATTGAGGTATGTGCGCCAGCTATCTGGCTTTATGTTCCTATCCCAGCAGCTAGACCACCCCCTTTCCCTTGATGTCCCAATGTGTTCCTCTTATCTTACCTTCCTGGCGTTTTCCTCTTGAATATTCCTCCGTCCGGTTCATTCTCTTTATTATTTATTCCTTGCGTCCCCAAATGTGTTCCAGAGCCTGTCCCCTTCTACTTTGCCCAGACGACATCTTTCTCGACAGCTTTTTATCTGCTGGGTGTTGGACTCCCAATCCACCCATTTAAGCGTTGTGCAAAACTTAGTTGCTTTTTTTTTTAATCGACTACATATTTATTAAATTTATTTAGCTTCAAACTTGTCTTGTTTATGCTGCATCAGCAATAGTCACCTCAACTTCCACACCTGGTTCGATGCTGATTGACGTGATCTGCTTCACTATCTCTGAGTGCAGGTCAATGATGCGCTTGTGGATCCTTAACTGGTATCGATCCCAAATCTTTGAACTTTCACCACAGGGGGTTTTGCGTGTTGTAATACGCAAAATTTTAGTTGGCATGCGCACCGGCCCTTTCACTTTCAGGTTCTTTTCCTTAGCACCTTTGATGAGGTCTGCGCACACTTTCTCCAGACTTTTCACGACCCTGCTTGTGAGGGTGATGCGAATCCTGTGGATTGGTGCTTCTTCTGCTGCAGTTTTCAGAGAGCTATCCTTGCTAAAACCAGACTCCTTGAACGACATTTTTCTGCTTTCTGGCCAACTTATTCGAAAGAATAATCAACAATCTTTGAACAGCGGTGAGCCAGCTGCCTGTGCAAAACTTAGTTCTTAGTATAGCCGATCATTTCGCTTCTTAAAAATGGTTGCTAAAAGCTGGACACAACATCACTGTCTGGTTTTTGCTTTTGTTATTCAATCTATGTTTGGTTAATATACATATCTGTAACATATAGTGCTATTTCAGTGGTCTGAAATAAAGTATGTCAGTGTTATATAGTTGTGGATTTAATCTGTAAGA
The DNA here is from genome assembly GCA_905116865.2 of Candidula unifasciata. Taxonomy (NCBI): domain Eukaryota; kingdom Metazoa; phylum Mollusca; class Gastropoda; order Stylommatophora; family Geomitridae; genus Candidula; species Candidula unifasciata. The sequence continues at coordinate 1,907 of CAJHNH020004108.1, read as the reverse complement.
TGAACACAGCTTACAATGACAGGTTGTTTTTTAAGGGGCAACGAGGAGTCGTCGTCACTTGGAGGTAACAGGTTCAATACCCGGCATGGTAACTATAGGTTTCGATTATTATGTTGTTTTGTGTGCCGTCTTGTGTCTGTCTTCTTCCTTTGAGTGCCAGTCAGTTCTATATCTACGGTATCGAGGGTCCCATGTATCATAATTTCTTTGCGCCTCTACACATGCCTTATTCATAACTCTGGAAGTTGACTGTGGTGTACACATTATTGGTGACCGGGTCGCCCATTGGCTAGCCGGTAGACAACTTTGTCGCTGGTCAGGACAGTATTCAGGTCAGTCTCCTTTGATATCATCAACACTGCAGGATTCCTTTTCAGGGTTCTTCGTGGCGTGCAATGCTAAGCCATTTTATATGGCGCACATAACTTAGTCACAATTATAACCTAAAGCTCCCCCTTCAGGGATGCTGGTTGAATGTAAAGATTCCCACCCCCCCCCCACCCCCCAGCAAAGCACCACAACCACCAATGTGCTGTCCTCTTGAACTGGCATCCAAAATGCGTTTCCTCTGGTTTCAGGTGTATTAAACAATTCAAGTAGCAGCTCGGAGAGGGAAAACTATAACCTTTCAGTCTACAAATTAGGGAAAATGCAATGGCCACCGTCTGTCAGAAGCTAAAAATTTGCCACGACTAAAAACAGTGACCGTGCGTAGCCTTCATTTTGACCGAGCGAGAGAATAATGCAAAGTAAAGGACCCCTTGACACCTTCAGACTGTACTGGGCATATAGGGCTAGGCCTATATTTTATAGAACAATCGGCACTGCGTGGGGGATGTGGTCAAGATCACGGCGGCTGGGACAGAGGGCTGTAAGAAAATTGCAACCTACCCATATTATGGAGAGGACATGCGGCTGATTGACCGACTGATTGATTGACTGAAGCAGTCTTTCATACCTAAAATGTCGAACGAGAACAAAACACTAAGGCAGTAGCTTGTAACTTGGGGCAAGCGGGGAAGGTGGTGGTGGATGCGATAGGAGATGGGGGGGGGGGGGGGGGGAGTGGGGAAAGAAGGGAGGGATACATTCAGCCCCTAATCATCATCATCATCATGTAGCAGGTCCTTTGCAGAACGTCGCTCTCATCACGGTCTGCCTGAAAGAAACTCAGTCTCTAGCCAGCTCTCCCGCCTCATGTTCTTTCATACTCAAGGAGTCACTTATATCCTGTCACTTATATCCTTCCTGGTCTTATGACGTCTGCTATTATTTTTTTCCAATCAGTCGTAGCGCTTGATATGACCAAAATATTTCAGCTTCTGAGACAGGATGCTGTTTTTTAGCCAGTCTTCTCTGAGGTTCAGATCTTTCAAGATGTCAGTATTTCTAGCCTCATAGTAATTGTCTCTAAAGCGGCATTCGATTACTGCATTTCACAGCGATCGGAAGCTTTATACAACGCTCTCACAAAACGCTCATTTTAAGCCTTTGGCTGCCATTTTCCACTGATTTTCAGAGGACTAATCGATTTGTTTACATTTTCAGGACTGTGATTCATGATTTGTGATTGTTTTAAATAATATTGTGGTGTAGATTTAGTGCTTTATTGATATATCATTGTGTTTACTAATTAACTTTGAATTCCGTGACATCGGGTTGCCGCGCAACCGTTAGTCTATAGCGTCTTTCTAACAGCCAATAGGATCGCAGCTTGCAGATTTTTTCCCGCGCTTTCTTGCTGGCCGCTGCTCTGCGTCAGTATTAAACCTGGGATCTCATTGGTTAGCTGAGCTTGTGAATTTACTCACTTCATCCCCCCGCTGCTTTTAACTGTTAAAATTGTCTCTTGATTTTCATTGGTTCGCTGAACTTGTGAATTCCCTCAATTCATACCCGGTGTTTAC
>CAJHNH020004107.1:0-47863 GCA_905116865.2 Candidula unifasciata | reverse complement strand
GTCCCTGGTAACCACAGTCAGGATTAACTCCGGTCATCACGATTACTAGTACCGACCCCTGTATCACACTCTTCCCCAGTGTTATCTGATCTGCCTGGCCTGGGGGTCTCGCCACCAGATCTCTTCTGTGTTATTGTTTCTTTACATGATTGTTATGGGTTCTTGGCAAAATTTGCAGAAGGTAGTTTGCCGTTGCTTTCCTCCCTGAGCAGTGACATATACTAGTCGGTGGCCATAGCCATTGTCTCGTACTGATGAGATCATCTGCCTATCGCCGCAGAGTGCAGACCATAACCAACCAATATACCTGTCGGCTGCTCTTACACTCCATCCACCACCTGCTTCCATGGCTTCACTCCTAACCCTGATTGGGGGGCTAAACGGGTACTCCACCTTGCCCAAGGGTGTCCCGTAGACTAGCGGAGGAAAGGAGGCGTCTTACTTCTCCTTTGATAGGGGATACCCCTACCCCGCTAACCGGACAATGATATAAGCAGTGAAAAAAAGTTCTGATAGGGACCAGAAAAGGCTTCTCATATGGTGGTCACAAAACAAGAACGGATATGTGAAAAAGTAGCATATTAAAAAAAAAAAGTGTTGTGATAACTAAAAACTAGAATTAGCTAAGATAATACCAAAGTTAAATCATTTACTGTAACAACAAAGGCAGAACCAGTTAAAGATAAAATCAGATACAATAACAACCAAGGCATTAATGAGAAAAGATATGTAGAAATGTAGTGATATTAGGAAGACAAGGAATGTGATAACAATGACTGTGAAAACTAGAAATTAGAAGCAGATAACACCAAAGGCCAAATCGGTTAGAGTAACAACGAGGGCTGAACCGAATAGGGATTTTCACTATTCGGCCGAATACGAATAGTGAGACCAACTCTTCGACAGAATACGAGTACGAATACGAATAGCGTATCATCATCATCAGGTGCCTTGCCGACTGGCGTGGGCTTAGCCACAATCTGCGACCTCCTGCAGCATGTATCAGTTCGTGTGGTGACACACCTCCCTGCCATGCAAGACTGTCTCTGAGGCCTCAATAAATTGGCCTGCCTACCGATTGTCCAGGACTCACAGCGATATGTTAAAACTGGATGCTGTACCACGCAACCGGGTCGCAGTTGCCCCCGCTACGACAGACTTAGGCAACAACTATTGTGTAAATGAGAGAGTTATTTCAGTCTATCGCAGTGTATGCAGAAACGGATGTAAGGTAACCACTGTTCGTATTCGGTCTGACCGCAATTATTCGGTCGAATACCGAATAGTTTTTAGGTCCACTATTCGGCCCCGATGCGAATACGAAGCGAGTATTCGGTGCAGCCCTAGTAACAACCAAGGCAGAAGCGGGTAAAATAACAGATAAGGTTGTAACACAGGAAAGATATGTGCAAATTAAATTATATTGAGAAGAAAAGACGCGTATACTAGTGCAAACTATAAACGACACAAGTAATGTGATGTTGACTAAAGACAAGTAACAAATATACTTTAACAAAAATAATATTAAAACTCCACCCCTCTCCCCTACCCCCACCGTAAAACATGAATCATTGTAGGTTAATTTGTTTGTGGAGCAGGGTAGCGTGATGGCTAGTCTCATGCCTGGCGGTCTGAACGTTTGGGATTCGAATGCACACTTGAGAGGGGTTTAAAATAAAAAAGGAAAGAATAGTTGACTTCTTACGTCTGCACAGAATCAAATAGGTACAATTACGTGTGATGTGAAGGATCGACAGCCAACCTGATGATGATATCGTCACTTATCGTGGTTCACAAATGTGATCTATATACATATACAACAAGCACCGTATGTTTGATGCTCCACTAGCATAACATTCACTCATACGTTGTCCTGTTGTGCCGTTATATGTCCCATTTGGCTCGCAGTCGATTCCCTTATTCGTTGTCCTGTTGTGCCGTTATATGTCCCATTGGGCTCGCAGTCGATTCCCTTATTCGTTGTCCTGATGTGCCGGTATATGTCCCATTGGGCTCGCAGTCGATTCCTCAATTCGTTGTCCTGTTGTGCCGTTATATGTCCCATTGGGCTCGCAGTCGATCCCTCAATTCCGTTTTAGCCAGTACAATCATCTGAAAGTCAAGGATGGAATCCAGTCCAGCACTTTCAGTGCTTTTATATCAATTGCGTCTTCGATTTCTTGTATTCACACATCGGCGACCAGATCGCTTATTGGCTCGCCGGTAGACAACTCCGTCGCGGATCGGGACAGTAATTAGGTCTGTCTCCCGTGATCGCATCAACACAGCAGTAGTGCTTTTCCGGGCTTTTGGTGGCGTTCAATGGGCCATTCTATATGGCGTACATAACCTAGCCACAATTATACCCTAAAGCTCACCCTTCAGGGATGCTGGTTGTACGTGAAGATTCTTTTTTGGTTGGGGGGGGGGGGGGGGGAGACAAAGCACCTACCTACCAGCTGTTTGTATCCAACTTTACGAAAATCAGCCGCTGCGTCGGTTTTTGTTTTTTTAAATTGTACCTCCCAAAACCGTCCTCTCCAGGCCGCCATGATGTTTAACTTGACCAATAGCTTCTGGGAGCGGATGCTGTTTATTAGCCAAATAAGAGTATCCATCACTCCAAATGATTCAGCGGATGCGAGTAGAGATTTTGGACGATTTTCGTCACTGAGGGTAAACTATAGGTGGTTTAACCACTTTACAACTTGGACTATTAGCATGGTGTCTTTTTGTTGTCTACCAAGGAAGGAGACGGAGCACCCACTGAAATGTCATGAGTCCAGTCATGTCAATTCTGTCATTTATTTATTCGTTTATTCATTTACAACGAGATGGGACAATCTTACTGCTTGTAGAAATGTGATCGTCTTTAAGGTGAAAGATCATTGAATCAACAGGAAGAGAGGCGTTGTCTGTCAAATAAATGGAAGGAAATACAAGACATAGTAGGAGACAGACACTTACAAGATAAATAGCTGGTCTAACGACGAGTGTTGGCGAGGAAAGGAATATAACAGAAAGAATAAAAATGACTGGCACAATGACGACGACAGAGTTCTTGCTAACTCCAGAAAGTAGTCCTCTGTTTCTGGAAGCAATAAAGGGAGATTAATGTGGCCTTCCTGGCGGATGTAGACCTCGTTACTTCTGGGTAAGATCGGTAATAGAATGACGAGAGATTGTAATCTAAAAGCGCCATTATAAGACAGAAAATGCCCCGGTCGATGGGGCTGTATGGTTGACGACAGCTGGTTATAAAGTCATTCTTTTGTCCTAAGGATAGGTTTTTCCCCAGAAGGATAAATAATACATGAGATAACTTCACTGTGTATTCTTTAAAGAATGTTGCAGAACCAACTCTAGCATTGTTATGGCTTTTTACGATTTTACTAGGCAATTTTGCGATCAGTAGTTTGTGATTGCTTTCTCAACAGCCAATTTACCACACAAATGTCGAAATTACAGCAAAGCTGTCTGCTACCAAAATCGGCTGAATTTGGAACTAAATTGGCTACGACACCTTGGTGCAGTTGGTTGACGCTAGCCCTACTGGAGTGGAGCCATTATACAATTTTATTCCCTTTATTCTGCGCAGGCACCTGTTAATAAATGTTTGTAGTTTATTAGCACCATTATTAATGTCAGTTGTAGGTAGGTAGGTAGCTGTACCCCATCGAGACATCACACAAGCGATAAACACCCGGTGACACAAACTGCCACTATGCGGACGAGGATCACCCGTGGAGAGGTCCCAAAAACCGCTTTCAGCCTTTAGGCCATATCTATGGCTAAGCCATAAAAATGCATCCCACAAGGGGACGACAAATGAAAGCGGCAACATTGTGAGTGTTAGTTGTTCCCATGTTTCAGCGTCTTGCAGCAGTACTGATCAAACATTAGAGTTCAAAAAAAAAATTAAAAATTAAAAATAAAAACAGTATTCGTACATTTTGTGCAGGTTGTTTTTCAAAATCACAGTCAAAGGTAATTTAAAAAAGAAAAGCACACATTAACACTATAACAACACTGCTGAAGCCAGACAAAACTTAGAAATCTGTCAGTAATTTCTTTTCGATCTCTACTGGCTGGGGTATCAGTATCTTGAGAACTTATATATATATATATATATATATATATATATATATATATATATATATATATACACCCATTAATACAAACGAAACTCTCACACATTCATACTTGTGATGAAGGCAAGTTCAGGGTAGAAACTCCACAAAACACTTCCACCAACTGAGACCAAACCAACTGCAAGTAATGAGCTTTATGGGTAAAAACGGATATGCAAACACACAGCTGAAACAGGAGGCAACGATTTATCTGGTTAACTTTGTAGCAAGCATAAAGCACAGGCAGCACTTAAAGAATCTGACAACAGACACGTCCATGAGCAAAGACACCTGCAAACAACTCAACATGTGTGATTAAAGGTTAGACATAATTTATCCACCGGGAAATTCTAGTTTATTATTTTTAGCAACACATTCGGGAAATTATCAATCGGGATTTCCAGCTGAAGCATCTACTATGTCAACGGCTGACAAAAACACAAAAACAAAAGGCATCCTGTGTGTTTCTGTAATTTTTCTCCCCTTGCACATATACAACTGAAAAACAACATTGCCTCTCGAGACTTTGGAAGTATCATCTTCAAGTGAAGGAGTTCCTGTAACCGACGGTTGAATCTCTAATGTATGGCGAGAAGTTGGCAATGGGAAGACGCCTGACTGGGCGTCCAAAAGCCTTGGGAACTAATGCAAATCAGGGTGGATTCTTTATAACAGACCTGAGAGTCAAGTAGCTTATTCATACCAGCACTGATCTACGGGTGGCAAACATTAATATTGTCTAAAGCCCATATTCGAAAAATCACCACCTTCGAGATGAGATGCCTGAGAAAAGCGGCGAGCCTAACCATGCGAGGCAGAATGATTAGCGAATGATATTGACAGATACATTGTGGGGATATCACCTTGTACGAGATTCACCGTATGAGAAACAGTAGACTGGACTCACAGATCAACCCCGTTTAAGTTATGAGAAAGAATATGTCCCGGGAAGTGACAATGTCTGGTGTGTTTAAAATGATTTGGTCATCTATAAGAATTCAGCAACATCAAATATCATCACAGGCAGTACATCCTGGAAGATCTGAGAAAGAGGACCGGCACGAAACATCATGGATCGACAACATTAAAGACACTATACGCCTTGACAACATGACAACAGCCAGAGTCAGCTAGCACGGTATCGCAAAATGACCCGGGCTCACTGATCGACCCAGCCTAAAATTAGTACTCATTAGATGTCATGAGAAGTAAAAGCGAAAGACAAGATGTTGACCACATTATCCCTCCATTCTAACTGGTCTATGAAAATAGTTGTCTAGTAACGTATACTAGAAGGTCCGTGAAAAAAAAAATTGAGGTTGGGGGGGGGGGGGTGGGGGTGTGGGGTGTGGGACGGGTACTTTACGGCCATGTATTCCAAAAAGAAAAACAAAAATCATAAATCAGTTTTTTGCTCCAAGAGATGCTCTACGGCTTTTTGTTTTGTTTCAGGGATTTTGTTTTTTCACATACAAAAAGTCAACATTAATTCATGTTAAACATGGGGCTGCGTGGTCTCGAGGCACTGTGTCCGCCTCAAGTGCTAGCGGTTCCGGGTTCAATCCCCGGTCAGGGCTAGAATTTTTTCACGTAGACTTAGTCTTGTGGTAATTCTCCCTGGTCTCTGGGCAGTGAGATCGGACGCCCGTGTGCATTGTTGCGCACTTTAAAAAATCTCATGCCAGTTGGAAATCGAAAAGAGTAGCCTAACCGCACTATCCGGGAAAAATTTGGAGTTTAAAATCTACCCAAAGTATTTCAGGATCCTCGCCGGTGCTACGGAGCAGGTGCACTGTGCTGAGCCTTTGAGTTAGAAGAAGAACGGAGCAATTATGCGTTGCTACCCGTGTTCCGTGACATATTGATCCGTTGTTCCAAACCACAAACCTCATGTACAACATTTTATCTTTATTTAAATTGAAAAATGGCTTCTTCCTTCGAGCGAGTGTCGTACCTTTAATTAGGAACCCCATTTGTTTTTTATCAAGTGCCCACGACTGTCGTCTGTACTTCAACCAAACACTAGACAATTCCTTGATACTATATGGCGATTTTAAATAGGGCGATTTATAATATATATATATATTATTATATATATATTTATATATATATATATTGTGTGTGTGTGTGTGTGTGTGTGTGTGTGTGTGTGTGTGTGTGTGGTGTGTTGTATGTTGTGTGTGTGTGTGTGGTGTGTGTGTGTGTGTGCGTGCGTGCGTCCTGCGCGAATCGCGTAGTGTGTGTCTGTATGTGTCAATCTATAGTTTCTTGACAATTTTGAATAAAAAAGAATGCAATGCAGACAGCCAGCAGAAAAGACAATGTTTTTCTTGTAAACCTTCTCCACTAGTTACCAACTATGGGATTTATACCATCTGCACTTGGGATCATCTTCCCAAAAATGTAAACAAATAAATATACAAAATTGATAGGATTAACAATTTCATGAAACTAATGCAACAGAGGGCATATCATGAATTTTTCACACTGTGTACAGTAATTAAACGTACACAGACTGCACGTTAGTTTTTATGTAAATTTCTTTGTACTATTCCTCTTTTTGCACTTTTTTGGGGGCTGCGAGATTTGGTAGGGAATTCCTAGGGAGTACTCCAGAAGGTTACATAGTATATGGGGGGTTAGGGTTAGTTTCATCATCTTTTTTTAGTTCGCCCGAAATAGATTATAATTGTAACGTCGTCTCTAGTATGAACTTCACTGCATTCTGTAATTCATTTAGGGCTCCGTAAAGTTCGGCTTAAACCGCTGTCTCTCATGGGTAGACCTTAGGCCGTGGGGTGCGAACTGGGGGTCTTTGGGGGGTGGGGGGGGCCGAAAAGAAGCGTCAGTCTTCATCTATACATATTTGCCGTTAAGGTTAAGGGTCAGATGCAGAAATGCTGACAGATCCAGAAAAATCACAGCCAGGACGAGGTAAGAACGCCGCTGACTAACAGGATACAATGATGACGAAAAGCAAACACAAGTAACACTCACTGAAAACAATGACCGCAATAAACGATGAACACGGTGAAAACTACCATCATACGACGCGCCAAGAACAGCAGTTTCAGTATTGTGGGATTACTGTTAAATGATCACCAACAAACACTAAGCCTAACCCCAACTCCCTATCCTATACTATAAGACCTATCAGAAAATTTCTCCGGAATTCTCTACCAAATCCCGCAGCCATGAGATGGGGTGGAAAAGCTGAAGAGGACCTAACTTTTATAATCTGTTTGAATAAAAACAATGTTTAAAAATATAAATTCCAATTACGACCAGATCGGGTAACGACCTGTTTTTCGAAACAGAACTGGATCATAAGTCGAGAAGACACTGTATTTGGTTAATGCAATTCTGTAGCGAGCATCAAAACACAGGCAGCTATTACAAAACATGATCGACAAACACGCGCCCGTGAGAAAATAGACCAGCAACAACTTTAACAGCTTTAGATGTTTGATTAAAGGTTGGGGATAATTTCCCTAAAGGGAAATCCTAGTTAATCATTATTAGGAACACATTCTGGACATTATCGATCGCGATTTGTTTCTGGAGGATCTAACATTTCAACGGCTGACAAAAACAAAAGGCATCTTGTGTGTTTCTCTGAAAGGGGTGGGGCTATGTTTTTTTCAGTGTGTATCTAGCCAATATGCATCTGAAAAATAACAACCCCTTTCACGTTTCTGGGAGTGTCTTCTTCGGATAAAAGAGTTAGTTTAGCTGAAGACAGAACCTGTAAATGGTGGTCATAAGCTGAGTAACACTGTCGGGTAGGTAGGTGGTTGACTGCTGGTGCAAAGGCACTGAGATATAATCCACAAAGAGGCGGACTGCATTAAATGCTTGGACTCACAGATCGATCATGACAAGACTAATGTATTAGTCGAAAGAATTTGGCTCGAGAAGTATAAACGTCTGGCGTGATTTTGACATCACCTATCAGTTTCCATGTATCTTCGAAAATAGGGCTCCGGCACTACACACATGGCTACCAGATCATTTGAAGACTGTTGAGTGCTGATTTGGGGAGAGTGTGATATTGTGTCAAGGGACAGAGTGGTATGGTAGTTATTTTTGGGAGTTCAAGAGAATGTCCCGTGAACATCGTCAACATTGGCCCAAGTAGTGAGGTGGAGAGATTGTTGGGACTAGTGAGAAGTGTAGTGTCACGAGAAAGTAGATGTGTGGGCTCACTGTAGGGGCTAACAAGCATGGTTTATGAGACGTACAGGGAAAGTATGAATTACGTGACAGCGTGATTCCTATGTAAGCCTGAGCAACCCATATGAGTGATTCTCGTGTAGTCTGAAAACGCCCACATAAGCGTGATTCCAGAGAACGCTCACATGAGCGTGATTCCCGAGAACGCTCACATGAGCGTGGCTGGCGGGAAACCGAAGCCGTCCACATGGGACAGAAAAGGTAAATATGGACTGAGAGTCAGTCAGTCAAGCAGTGAGCTGCAGCCAGAGAGCTAAAGCACTGGGAAATTGCGGTTGTAGTACACGAGAGTGCTGTGAGTGAGTGAATCAGTCAGAGAGAGAGAAAGAGAGAGAGAGAGAGAGAGAGAGAGAGAGAGAGAGAGAGAGAGAGAGAGACCTATTCAGGGTCAGAGTCAGTATGTCTCGGGTGAGACAGACATAGTACTGTGCAACAGTCAGACAGCAAGGTCGGAGTGAGAGTCTCGGGCACGGTACTGGCCGAAGGTATAGTCTCGCAGGCGAAGTAAGGCCAAGGGGATAGTCCGCTCCAGTGGTGACGACGCAAGGAGACGTAGGATGACCATGGAAACAGATCATTAGGGATGTCGACGAGAGCTGTGTGCTAGAGGGGACTTATGTAAGAAGTCCTGTCACTCATCAGAGTCCTTTGATAGGCTAATATGCTGTGTGCAAATGCTGGAGAACGAGCAAGTAAAGTCCGTTTTCAGTCAGCCGTTGTTGTCTGCTAAAGTAATATCAAGGTTCAGTTGATAGGAGAGTTCGTTCTGTTCGCGAGCCCAGAGTTGTGGGACGCTGTAGACCTTCGGAGCTGTAGTGGTCAGGGAGTCCATATTATTGACTAATGAAATAGGCCGTTTTTAGGCAAGTGCAGTATGCGCTGCTTTACACAGCGGCAAGTTTTTGTTGGAGCATCATAATTCGAGTTAAGTTAGTTGCGTATTGATACAGGACGTTACAGAACCAACCCTAACAGCTCCTGACTGTTGTGTGGTTTCTCTAGGCAATTTACATCCAGTAGTTTGCCATTGCTCTATGGACGGTCGGCTTTCTTGATACCACTATCGAAACCAACTCAAGGCGCATTGGCAGCAGCTGGGATCGTACCTAACATCCCGGCATTACGAAGCGAAGCGTTCGCATCCACTAGCCACCGAGCCGACCATAATTCGAGAGCAGCATTAATAATAGTAATAATAAGAACTCCACAGCGGGAGCCTATCGATCCTCATTAGGCAGTCTCCCCCCAACAATTGTTTCGGCCCTTTATCCCCAGGCGGCATCCGTGGCTTAGGCGTTGCGAGTCCGACTCGTAATTCCAATGTACCGAGATCAAAACCTACTGCTGGCTGCGTGGATTTGTATCATAGGGCGCCGCAGGTCGAACTAGCCTAACATTGGTACCAGGATGTATTTCCTAGGGAAGTAAAGACGGCTGCCGTAATGCGCCTAAAGGCGTGAAAAGGGATCTTTACTTTACTTTTATCATCTAGACAGTCTCGAGGGGGCGGAAAGGGGGGGGGGGGGAGGCAGGGGGGGGTGGGCAAACCTGAGTCATAACTCTGAGGCCTTGAACTAACTCCTGCTGCTGCTGATTGGGCAAACAGACAAGACGTTATGGTAATTGCAACAGGACTGATGATTTGTTGATTTAGATATCGTCGCTACGGTAGCAATTAAGTGCCTACCAGCACGACCAGAGTGACAAATGGACGGCTAGTACTTCGTACAGAAGTTTATCGGACAGTCATTGGCAGTGGCAAATCGGAAAACTTTGGCTTCAGGGATTTAATAGTTCTTTTCCACTAGAAGCTCGGACCAGCCTACCGAGGCCGTTGTGCACTCTGAATTAACCCCCTGTGTATATTATGGGTGTACAGAGCACTTATTAATATTAGTTCATACACACTCTATGTTTTAACATCGATACTTCTTAGTATCTATAGACAACCAAGTATGTAGTCTAGGGTGCCTACTCTAATATGCCGCTGGATCTGTCCTTGATGGATGTGCTATAGTCCTGCATAATATAACTGGCACACTAGGCACAGCACCAACAAATACATTTGTGACTATATATGTAAATGTCAACACTAACGACTTGTGACAGGCCACATAAACTTTAATGCCATTCACAATACACGTCACAAGATGATGATGATTATTCATTAACATATGTACGATAATAAATCTCTATTATCTACACGGACGATATAACAGATTACAATCTTTTCACAGTGGAATCCTGCTAAACAGACATTAAACAGCCAACACACTGTTTCTGCTAACCCACGTCTGACTTCGACGCTAGCGAAATTTAAACTGCTTGTCCCTTTGTCTTCTATCCCCAGAATTCAATTAGGTTGTATAATTACTTTCGCCTAGGTAACGACTAGTATCAGCCGTTTGACCCCCCACCTGTGCTGTTCCCGCTAGATGACATTTCAACCTTTGGCCAAATAAAATTACAACAGAGGCCCAGCTCCGACCCCCCCCCCCCCCCACCCCCTCCCCGTTGTTAGGTTGTGTCCATAACCAGCTCGAAGCTCTTTCAGCAGCTTCGTCAAGTTGTTTTGGAGCTCGTTTATGCTCGTTTCCGCTCAAGCTCAGCTGCTTCAGAATATTGTATATTGAGGTTTAGCCTTCTTGCGTCTACCTTGACAACGAAGAGTTTTACCGCTACCCATCATCGTTCCTTAGACTGGATACCAGATCATTTATTTCTTCAGCATGTACGGTGCTGGTCTTCAGTTTACCACTCGTACAGTACGCTCAGCTGACGAGCTGACGTTCTGCCTCAGACTGCAAAATCCATGTCTGGTCTCAGTCCTTTGGTGTATTTCTCAAAACCAGACAGGAATACGGCTAGTTGCCAGTCCCTCGCACGGTCGAGTAGGGGTAGTGCGTGAGCGACTTTTTTAATGTACCTTTAGCAATTGACACAGCCTTTAGGAAGCGCATAGGGTTTAGGGGGGGGGGGTGGTTTCGGGGCGGGAGGGGGGGGGGAGACGTATGGAAAAGCCATCGCATTGGTCTTCATCCTTGCTTTGTACATAATGTCGGCCAATTCTTTCAGGACCTTTCTCTGGCGTAATGTGGATCGTCCCTGACCTAGGACGTTTCTGCAGGGAGACAAAACGTGCTCGAGCGTCTGCTTAGCTCTGACAAGGGACATGTCCGGTCGTTGGTCGCACGCCATTTGACCACGTTAGCACCTAAGGGTAACAAATCGTCCGCAGACCTAATGACAAATCTCAGTCGCAGTGGAGCCATTCGTCAAATCTCCCCACATGTGAGTTCTCGTAGCAAGGCACTCGCTAGGCCGATCCATTGTCCTTGCTGCGACTGCTGGGCTGCCTTCCAGGACCCGTAACTCTATTTCTGGAGTCCCTGATAAGTTGGGTCACCACGTCTCGTCGCTCAGGAGAAATAACATGTACTAATAACACGTTTATATTTTTGGATTGCTGTGATCATTAGGGGCAGGCGTTGGTTCTGTAAGGGCCTTGCAAAAGACAAGCAACTGACTGTATCATTATGAAATCCACATTATATTAGACTATAACAGTATCGCAAAAGAGATGATAGAGTTTAGTAGAGGTAAGAGAAGTGAAGTAAATTACCGCTCATGGGCGCCTTACTTCATAAATAGGGCCCTGATGACGATATTAACGTATTAAGCTACTGTGGCGAGGTGATTTCGATCACAGGCTCGAAGGAAAAGTAATATATTTGTTTGGTGTGTAAGGGTATATAGTCTGTGCTTTACCTCGCGCTCCAGTATTCTATATGCTGGTTCTAAGGACCCTCATGCAAGACTCCTGCTTGTTTTTGTGATATAAGACATTATCTACTTCTTTTCTTATATTCAACTGTAAACAAAAGGTGGCCAGTGTTCTTCGCGTATGTGATGAAAAAAACAGCTATTGGAGAACAGGATGCCTAGAAAGATCCACGGTAGAAGAGGCAGAGGCAGACCAAGAGAAACGGCAGCCGTGAGAGTGACACCCTGACCATCATAAACCAAAGCCAACAACATGGCACGGAAGCTTGAGGCTGACTCGCCCACACTTCATGTCTTTATCCAGGCTCAGGTACAAAACTAACTGCAGACTAGGGCTGCTGAAATTGGCACTTTTCTTAAAAAGTTACTACTATCTGACACTTACCGGGCAAAATTGTACTTTTGGTACCACACCCGATGTTTTGGTACGAAGTGGACAAACAATTTCAATTGCGATCAAATATGAGATAAGCCAATTATAAACATTTATATTACTGTAAGTTTTTTAAAACTACAAATTAAAATTTGCTACCTTCTAGTTTAGTAGTATAAAAAAAAATTGCGGCAGCTTTGCTTCAGATTACTGACATGTCGAAAGCGGACAGGGAAAAAATAAAACAGAAGCAATTTAGAAAGCACCAGAACACAGCCTGTTTAATTATAGGCTACCAAAAAAGAGGGGGAGGGAGAAGGAAAGACAGAGAGAGAGAGAGAGAGAGAGAGAGAGAGAGAGAGAGAGAGAGAGAGAGAGAGAGAGAGAGAGAGAGAGAGAGAGAGAGAGAGAGAGAGAGAGAGAGAGAGGGGGGGGGGCATGCTTGTAAACAGTTTACAAAGAGGAAAGTTACGTTTATCAACGTCACGTTTATCTTCACAGGCATAGGCCGGGAAGTGAAAGGAGACGGGTTCGTGTATACCTTTATCGGCTGGCAAACACAAGCAGTTGTCGTCTAACTTGCAGACTCTCTAGTTCCTGTACGCCGAGGAACACATTCATGCACAAACATACACCAAACACACACACACACACACACACACACACACACACACATGTGGGTGCTAAAAGAAATTGGAACAGCTAAAGCATCCCAGAGTCATTTTGGATCTGAAGCTGCAACTTCATCTTCCAAGCTAAGTTTATCCTGCGGATCTTGTAAGGCAACTTCAACTTCAGTAAAGATGAGGATATGATTCTATAGTGTAAGTCATATCAATTGCTATGTAATTTGTGACTCTTTCCATTTGGATGTTTGTTCTAGATGTTTTCTACGCAAATTTAGATGTTTTTAGATATTTTAAACTCTGTTTTAGATGTTTTTTTTTGTCAAAGAAAAGTGGCAACACTGGTGTAGGGTTGTCTCAGTTATAGGGTTCCGGCGCCTATGCATGGCAGTGCATGTGCAACCAGGCGATCGTGATCCAGGATGGCTGCCGGCATCCCATGTCACAAAATGAAAGGTTAAGAAATCAACTCCACTGCACCTGCGGCTCGGATATTCTGCCTAGAAAGCCTAGTCGTTTGCCGGGAGCAGTCGCACAAAGTTACGACTCCGTTCCCATAGATCTCCGTTACAATTGCATTACTGAATCGACCCATACAGTCCGGAAATAAAAACTCGGCATTCAAAACGCATGTCAAACCGCTTAACCACATAGTAGTGACGTGTCCTATTAGACTGGTTTTTTTTTTACCACAACAGAAACTACAAACTTGTATCTCATTGATAGGCATCCAGGTTGTAATTTGTTGTTGTTATTGTTGTTGTGTTTTTGTTGTTGTTGTTGTTTTTCTTGGCTGCACTGTTTCATCAGATCTTTCTGTTGAAAGTCACGGATATAAATTAAAGGACAACATGTTTTTATAAAACTTATTGGAGGTAAAAGTCGAGAGCAAGATAGTAGAGTTCGACAACGTTACACGTGGGAGGATAGTATCAAGAGATGGGTAAACAGCAGTTCGAGAGAGTGAACAACCTAGGCAAGAGACAGGAGGTGTCAGAGATCCTTTACAGCCTACTTTTACCGTGAAGACGGTACCTGAATCATTATCGTAATCAAATTACGTGAAACAAATATTTTCTAAATTCACCATTAAGGATGTTATCAATATTATCATGTATGATCTAAGTTGTACCCCACCAGGACATCACACAAGCGATAAACACCCGGTGACGTGAAGTGCCACCTTGCAGATAAGGATCACCCGTGGAAAGAACTCCGTTCAGCCATTTGGCCATATTTAAGGAACGACAATATGTAGGGCCCCCGGGACAAAAGCCTAGGTGGGGCTTGAAAATAAGTAAACATTGCATCCCCTATGGGGACAACTCATAGATGACTGTTACCATTATTTTTTTTTAATGGAATTAGTCTAGTGTGACAATATCGATTAGTGTCTTGATGAAATTGGAGTTGTTCAAGTGTATTAAATTCCCATTTTCATTGTTAGCAGTACATTTGACTTCTCATCATTGTGTGCTCAGGTATTGTGAGATCTTATAGTGTAATCTTTTCTACAAAAGACCTTACCGTTTAAGTCAAATTAATCAAGCTTTTACCTCGCTAAATCTAACACCAGCAAGGCCTACAATCATACCAACCTACGCATATCAGTTCAGATCCCATCTTTCTGTTCACTTGTTGAATCCCCTGTTTTAAAATTTATTTTCTCTTGTCTTCTAAATTCACTAGCAGCTGGACACACATCTCCGTTTTGTCATATAAATTATTCATTAATTCATTCTCTCTCTCTCTCTCTCTCTATCTCTCTCCCTCTCTCTTTCTCTAGCCCCTTATTTACTGGTTGTCTCTCTGCTGCACAGCCATCCCTAACCTTTCTGTGTTTCTCACTGTTTTCCTTCTCCTTCTGCAGTTTGAATTAAAAAAAACAAAAATAACATGTTTCCCTGTTTATCACAAGCCTGTTTTCTAATGCCGAACCCACCCCCTCCCAAGCCAGTGCCAGTTAATTCCTACTGGATATTGTTGATTGTGTCAGTCCCCCCTTTCGCTTCATGATATGCCCCAGAGGTGTCATTGAATTACAAACTTTTCGCAAAATGGTATCAACGTTTGACGAAGCCTCATTTCAAATTTTTAACAATGTCATTCCCAGGCAGCAGTTGAATTCCCTCTTCGTAATTTGTAATGTTCACACTTTTATGTGGTTCTATGGATTAGAGTTCAGTGAGCGCATTTCAAACACTCGATATGCCCGTGTTACCTTTGCGATGTGTACTGTTTAGAAACATGGTGTTCGCTTGGCTTTGAGACAGTGGTTCGAGGGAGGCACTGTGGAAAAATACTGAGGCTTCATTGAGAAATAATCTCAAACACAACAGTGGGTTTATATATCCACTGCAGCTAGTCTATACTGCTACAAAACAACTGAAAGGCCACTTAACGCTGTTTTGTGGTAGACCCTAGACGTCTTGATCTGCGTTGTTCTGCAGCAATGCCGGTTGCTTTATGACGACCAGGCAGTTTGTATGAAAGAGTGGGTAACTTTTCATCTCCTAGCAACTTTTCGCAATTCTTCATGTTATTGCAGCCATGATATCGTTCTGTCAACGCTGGTTAAGCGTTTTCGTTGATAAATTGTTACAATGGTAAATGTTACGAACGTGCTCATTGCTTCTTCCTTTCGATTGTCTCTTCCTTCCTGTCACGTGGGTGACAGGTGTTCTCTGTTTGTTAGACTTGCTTGTGAAAAGCAAATTTCAGTAATAGTATCAACAGGCTTTGCCACATAAAAAGTTTTGAATAATGCATTATTTCCCGTTCCACCACGTATATTTGACCGACTTTGGAGGTGCATACACCTAACACAGATTTCATTTATTGTAAAATTAACAAGCATTTAACAAGGCTGCAATAAAATGCAACAAGACTTGGTTGGCTGAATAACCAGGTTTAAGGTAAAACAGTTAAGTTGAAATGACCCAACAATTAAAAGTAGCCTTTCAATGTTTTTTTTTATTTGTTTGTAGTATATGGCACACACGGAAAAACACATACATTCCTGTGACATTTTAATGAAAATTGATGTACAGAACAGAAGGGAACTGATGAGGGAACAGCCACCTTTATGTGATGAGAGAACAAATGCATGATGATGAGGATGACTCTCATTGAAAGCCACTTATATGTGCGTTCAAAGCCGCTATTATCATGCCAGGATAACATTAGGGCAGTAACTGGTCTAGCCGCCGATAGTGCCCTAAATATAACTTTTATTGTACGTAAGTATCTGAACCTTGCCTTTTAGACTGACACTAGGCTAACAACCTGGTAACAGTCAGACGACAAAAGAAGAAAAAGAACCTTTTCTGTTTGGTCTCCACAATAAAGATTGGCTGCACTGAACCCCCAACATGTTCTGTCGTTCGCTATCGATGTTGTCTCCGACGCTGCTGTTATCAGGGGTGCCGACACAGAATAAGCATTGGGGCTGGCGAAATTTTACGGAGCCTCGAGGGACCTAAACCCTGTTTGAGTGCTTAATAATATAATCTTCTTCTTAGCGTGCACTGATTTCCGACGAAAAGTTCTGGTTGTTCGTCATTTTCTGGACTCTGGTCTTAATCCAAAACTGGAGTTTTGATTGAACACCTGTTTACAGACGTGATTTGTTTGTGTACAAATTTGGTCCCTCGCCTCTCGGGCAGACACCTTCCGACTTTGAATACATCTTATTAGTCGCTTTTTACAACATGTTTATCAGAGTCAGTGGGTCTACCTTACCCCTTCTCCCCCCCCCTCAAATACATAATCATGGCGATAATAAGTCTCAAATGCTTATTATTAAATAAAAACAATACATTTACGATAATACGATATAAGTGCTACATGGTGCAAAGGGGAGAGAAGGATTTAGGGGGGGGGGTGTGGTTAGGTGCGGCTTAGGCCCTTTACAAAACTGTTAGGAGTCCAGCCCCACGCCACCTCATTTGTTTCGTTGACGGAAAAGGGGAGGGTTGGGGCTCTAAGTGCCGAAACCCATGTATTCCGGCACTCGGCGGTTCTTCCATCTGCTGGTGTTGTTTCCCGTCTTCATTTATTTCGCTGTACGTCTCTTGCTCGTGTGCCGTCATCTTTCCTCTCGAATCTAGTTTTCACAGGCGTGTTTAGTTTTAATACGGCCAAATCCTTTAACTTGGCTTACAATTCTCTATCAGTATTTCTCTTTTCAGAATATCTTGGACGAAAAAAGAGAAGAAATACTGACATCTTGAAAGATCTGAACATGAAGGAAGATTGGCTAATAAACAGCATCCTGTCTCGGAAGCTAAAATATTTTGGTTATATCAAGCGCCACGACGGATTGGAAACAATTATAGCAGAAGGCATGGTACCAGGAAGAAGGGGCAGAGGCCGACCAGCACGAAGATGGGCACATAATATAAATGACTCCTTGAGTATGTAAGTGCATGAGGCGGGAGAGCCGGCATGAGACCTAGTTTCTTTCAGGCGGACCGTGATGAGAGCGACGTTCTGCAAAGGATGATGATGAATTCCTTTTTAGCGGCGTCCGTGGCTTAGGCGTTCCTAGTCAAAATCGTAATTCCAAAGTACTGCGATCAAACCCACTGCTAGCTGCGTGGATTTTTATCATTGCTTGGGGCGTCGCAAGTCGACTCAGCCCAAAATAGATACCAGGATGTGTGTCCTGGGGAAGTAAAGAGTGCCGGTATAATGCTGACCACATTACCCACCTAGTGCCGATTGGCTTGTAAAAATATGGGTGCTTTTCCCATATGCCTGATGCACCTACAGGTTTAAAAAGGGATCTTTGCTCTTATTTTATTTCTCTATTAATGTGTTGTGTGTTGAGAACTGTTTTTTTTTTTTTTAAATTGTATACAATGTAACTAATTTTACTGCCTGCACTTGTCATTTTTGCTGTGTAGACACGGTGATGGGTGGGGCATGCGGGGGGGGGGAGGGGAGGGAGGGAAAGTGTCTTCCAAACTGAGGATTTATGGCCGCATGGCTAGTACTGTAGACACGAACTCTGCAGGTTTTGATTTAATCTTGCCCGGACAGAAAAAAGAACCCATAATCTTACTAAAGATCAGAACCCGGAACTCCCATTCACTTAGGAAACCAGCGTTCTGGCCGTGCTGACAGTCACTGGCCATCTAAGACAACCTCATAAAATAAAACAAATATGCACTCATCTAAAAAAAATGCTGGCCACATGACAGTCCTCGGGGTCACCGGTGAATTCTGCAGCAATCGATAGCAGTAGCGGACAGTCTAACAAAGGCTAGTATTTCAATTCTCTTCAGTCTCAGCCAATCGATAAGACCGGACTGTCAACTGAGTGAGCTCTGTTGCATGCCACACACACACGCAAACGTGGCCAGTCAGAATTTGTAGACAAACCTCTTGTATAGTCAAGATATAGATTTCTCAGCACGTTGGAGAAAGGTTCGCCGAAACTAAACTATCAATCAGTGGTGACGTCAATCAAGGTATTTATCATTTTTTAAGCGGTTTGCCGAGTAGTGTTGGCGGTCATGCGTCTCCACTTCTCGCCAAAAGTATATATCAGTTTTTGCCCCCCCCCCCCTCTCCCCCTTTTTTCCAACTCCTGTAATGGTTCCAGCATCCATTATGAAAAACTGTGGGCGGGGGGATGGAAGGGGGGCGGAGCGATAGGTTTACTAGACCCACTACCCTTTAACATTTACTATGTCTAAAAAGGCGAATTATTAAATCAGATCGGATCTTATAGGTCACAAGGCACTGATATCACAACCTTGTTTTAAACAAAAACACGCAGAAACCGATCTTTTAAGAGCATAGTAGAAGAAAAGATCGCTACATACGTGTATGAATCACTGCAGTGAGTAAGTCAGTCAGTCGGTAGCATGTCCTTTGCAGAACCTTGCTCCCATAAAAACTCTCGGGAAAACTTCTCGTTCACACGCAAGATGTCCTGCGTCCGATACACCCATCTGGAGATCAACAGCCACATCCTTTACCCATCTTCTCTTTGGCCTTCCTCTTCCTCTTCCCATGCATATAACCCTTCATTATTGTTCAATAAACTTTCCTGACGTTTCAAGCGAGCAAAATAATAATTTCAAATTAATAAATTAAATGTACTTCATTTCATAATGTAACCTAGTTCCACGTAGTATCTTTGTTACCTGCGTTCATGACTTCTGTTTGTGTGTGTGTTAAATTAAGTGGTTCCTGTTGATTACAATCTGCCGATTTCATATGGAATGTTTTTCGACTGACCAACGTGGAGGTGTGATTTGTAGATTCAGAAACTGGCGCGATGCCGATTGTCGCAATATTGGTGAGGCCATTTTTTGATTAAAATTGATCGCGTGTGCAACTGCTGATCTTTTAATGACTTCTGCTACCATCAATGATGAACTGCATTTCTAACATCGGACTGTTTGTGTTAGTACTTCGGATGGCTACCATATGCTTTTAATGCGAGTGTATGCTAGATTTGCTGAGAGAGCAGTTTGTCAGTCTTTCCACAAGGAACTGTGATAAACATTCTGTATGTTTTTCGTTGGCACAGGAGCGGAGCAAAGATGGGGTGACCCATTTGCTATGAAGCTGAAATTAAAATTACCAGATTACCAGATTACAATCTTTCAGAATCTGGTCGCATGTAACCGTATTTTAGTGTCCATGTTATTAGATCTCTCTCTCTCTCTCTCTCCCTTTCTCTCCCTTTCTCTCTCTCTCTCTCTCTCTCTCTCTCTCTCTCTCTCTCTCTCTCTCTCTCTCTCTTCACACAGTTTCTCTTTTGTCTGCGCGATCTGGCTCTTGCATCAATCGTTTTAGAGCGCCCTTTTTGTTTACAGTTTTTATCCCATTCGCCCTTTTGCACACTCATTTTCTCAGTGTCTATGTCTCTTTACACTTGCATTTCCCCCTCTAATTCTCTTTTCGCAATCGCACTTTTATAAACACACTCTTTCTTTCTCATCGAACCCTAGTTATCTTTCCCTGTCCCTTTCTTTACGCGGTCTCTCTCTCTCTCTCTCTCTCTCTCTCTCTCTCTCTCTCTCTCCCCTTTTTCTCTCTTTCTCTTCTCTCTCTCTCTCTATCCCGTATTGTTAATTAATTATCTACAAAACACATTCAGTTTTCCCTAGCTGTATTTACACCTCTTTCACCGCTTTCTATTTCTCTCACTGGTCGCAGCGGACAGATTAAACACTTTTCAATGAAAGCACTAGAAAGATATTTTATACTTCTCACATCCATACGTATTTAGCCTGCTGCACTATAATTTGCGATGGTTCTTACAGTTCAGTTATCAAGCACTCAGGTCACTTAAAAAGCGCCTTATTCGCTTGAGAAGCAATAACCATTGGAAAGACAGTTCGAGAACATATAAAGATCTTATTGTTGCTCCGTCACCGTCTACTTTTCTATAAGGCACAATTTATTCGAAAACTATAATCATAAATGCCCCGCTAACATATGATCCTTGTTAAAATACAATGGAAGGCTTGGCAAACATCTAAACATATTACGTGTCTGTAAAATAAGGATATACCTATTGTGATAGGCTCGAAAACGTCAAAGAATATTGTTCAGCAGCTCAACGATTTTGTTTTAATTTGGTTTAAAAAGAGTGCGATATGTCTCTCGATGGCCATGCGACAGAGACAAGTGAATCTATTGTCGGGATCTCCGAAGCCAAGGTAATGTCCGATGTCCATTGTAGGTTTCTCCAAAGCTGAGGTAAAAGTTGTGGAATCCTCCAAATGCCACGCAGTGGTGGCAAAGGCAAACGTCTTCTTAATGCCACGCGGGGGTGGCAAAGGGTAGTGGAAGCACTATAATGTGAGCCCCGCGGCTGAGGTAATAAACAGCTGAGAGAACTTATCTACGAAGAATCACTTGACATCGGAGAGGAAATCCAACTGATCAAGAATCCTGATGTTAGCTGATTAGTATTTTGTTGTTGTTGCAGTTCCCTGTTTAAAAAAAAAATGTTTTGAGTGTTGTGTGTCAGTGATGATTTCATATGTTTTTAAACGCATTGTTCTACCGAGGAGCGGATTAGATGGGGGTTTATTCTACTCTGATGGTGTCTCGAACACCAGCGCACATGCTAACGTGTTCCTATGATATCGCCATCATTGTTGTAGATGGGGAGTTTTTAGTGATTTTACAGATGGTAGCGCAAACTCAAACGCAAATTTTCACTGGATGTTTCATGACTACTGCCATCTTTGATTAAATTTCTTGTTTGGAACTTATAAGTTCCTTATCCAGTTTCCTTGGGACGAGTTATGCTTTGCATATATGTAATGACAGCTATTTTTTGGTGAATGTTAATGAATGTAACTGCATGTAACTAGTGATAACATGATGCTAGGGCGATGATTTTATTCCAGGTGGCTATGGCCAGTAACTCTGTGGGATGTAGAACATGAGCTGGGGGGAAGATTTGTAGACAATAATTGTTATCTATTGTGTAGTTGCCGGGACATTAATTAAAAAAAAAAAAAAAAAAAAAAAAAAAAAAAAAAAACAACCGGCTGACATGTTCTAGGCTGGTAAAAGACAAATTCTACTGTTCAGTAGTGCAACGATTTTGATTTAATCTGGTTTAAAAATGACTAAGAGTCCTCAGGAAAAGCTTTTAGTTTTAGATAGTAAAATGGGGAAACGTCTGGCCATTGGGTATAAGAAAAAAGCCAACTGACTCAGTATTTGCCTTCTATTTGACTTCCGGACGTACTCTGTGGAGACCTACCCGGCTGTTGTAGCTCTGCACTTAGGGCTCGCCAGCATGGGTGTGGGCGACTACAGGGGAAGGCCGGATGCCTGATTTCCCTGGATGATCTCACGGTACGTTTCAGTCTGTTAAGCGGTGGTAGATTTGATTTTCATTGCATATCCTCGCTAAGAGATAGTTTGATGGCAGGTCGCTGTAAGTGATTTGTTGGCATATTGAAGCTTAATGTACATGTTAAAAATGTTTCGGTTTTTACCATTGTTGAGGTAATCTCGCTGAGCGTATGGTATCATTATCATAGTTCCTTGTTAGCTGGAGTTGATTAGCACTTTAGATCCTAATTCTGGTCTAGCACGTTGGTTGTTGTTGATTTTTTATTTGTGGACCAGGCTGATTTTATGTTAAGTGAAATAAACAGATGTTCAATGTAGTATTCATAGTTCCAATTGTTTTCCGTTCAAATTAGGACTTAAAGTTAGTGTGCCTAGTTTATTTATTGTTGCTTGGCTGATCTAGACTTTATATAAAAGATTTCCTGTCAGTGTGAGATATATTTGATCTTACCCCCACCTAAATGAACTTTTTCTCTTTTTTGTTGTTGTTGTTCTTGTTACAGAGGCAGCTTAAGGTTGGGTTTTGGCTCCTACTCGCCACGTCACATTGTTAGAACTCTTGTAGGTTCGGAGTCGATGAGATTTCAAGGAGTAGATTTCCATATATCCTTTATAGTTATCTCTTTTCTTTCCTCTATTACAAGATACCCGCTATGCTTTGCTTCCTGTACACTATCCTAGGTCTAGAAAAGACGTATCCCAGGATAGACCTATAAAATACAAGTTTAGCTTACTTCAGCTCAAATATAGAGCCATTTACCACAACAATGAAAAATACTAGTGGTCCCTACACATACACTCGGAAAGGGTTCAAGTTTTACATGAAAACACATACTTTTAAAGATTACATGCCCCCTTGAAAGATAACTGTAACTGTGAAATAGCGTGTATTTCTTATAGATATATCACAATTACTATGGTTAACTGTGGCTAGAAAAGTCGGTGTAACTTCATTCCAGTGCTTGTGTTTTAATATTTAGCTGCTTTTGATGATTTTCACTACTGCTTGCTAACACATTTATGCAACCAATGATATATGCAACATACGATGTATGAAGCAAATGATATATAAAACAAATGATTTATAAAACAAATGATGTCTGAAAGGAGGGTGATTAGAATGGCAGATTGTTAGAGGGCCTGTGTACATGTGTGTTTGTTCGTTCTCGCTCTCGCTCTCTCTCTCTCTCTCTCTCTCTCTCTCTCTCTCTCTCTCTCTCTCTCTCTTCTGTTTCTCACTTCCTTGGTTGTTATAAATATAGACTATATAAATCTCCTTACACAACGATATTTCTCATTATTATCTGCTTCCCCCCCCCCTCTCTCTCTCTCTCTCTCTCTCTCTCTCTCTTTCTCTCTCTCACACACAACATTTCTTTCTCTCTTCTCATCGTGCTCTCTCCTCTAACACTCTCAGCCCCTTCACACACACACTCTCTCTCCTCTCTGCTAAATCCTTCCCACAACTCCTTTGTTTGAGACGGTGTTGACAATGATTACTACCGTCACACAGGAAACATTATACTAAAAAAATCTCCAACGACTGTCTGTCTTTATTCAGTGAACACAATTCATCTTGTTTATCCACAAAATAGAACGTTGCCGGCGTTGTGTCAGCTTATAGATAATGCTGCTGTATGCTTATACATGGCATAGTGTCTCCAGTTCCTTTCATGGTGACACTGGCAGCCTGAAGTCAAGTTATTTCCAAACTCTGTAAATATATCTACAGTTCTACGATTCTCCTCACAAACATTAACTTGTTGCTCACAAAAACGAATACCAATCAATCACTCACAGACATGTATATGAATCAACCGTTTAGAAGGATTTTGTGCATGAACTGTTTACGCTTGTTTATGTCGAAGACAAATGGATGTATCAGCAGTATATTTAATCTGTCAACAAAGCAACAACAAAACACACACACACACACGCACGCACGCACGCGCGCGCACGCACGCACGCACGCGCGCGCACGCACGCACGCACGCAAAACGCACGCACGCAAAACGCACGCACGCACGCACGCACGCACGCACCCACCACCCCCACCCACCCACCACACCCACCCACCCACCCACCCACCACCCGCACCCACACACACACACACACACACACACAGACACACACACACACACAGACACACACACACACAGCACACACACACACACACACACACACACACACACAGACACACACACAGACACACACACACACACACACACACACACACACACACACACACCCACCCACCCACCCACCCCCCACCACCCACCCACCCACCCACCCACACACCCACACACACACACACACACACACACACACACACACACACACACACACACACACACACGCACACACACACACACACACACACACACACACACACACACACACACACACACACACACACACACACACACACACACACACACACACACACACACACACACACACACACACACACACACACACCTATCCTGTGGTAGTTATCTTGTTTTGCCAATGAGAATTAAAACCACCCCAAACATCTCAAGTAGAAATGCATACCAAGGCTAATGATAATCATCAAAAACAGCAATATTTAAAAAAAAAACAAGAAACAACCATAAACAACTCCCAGGAGAGGTAGAAGCACAGAAAAGCATAAAGGAGAAAAGATCCATTGCCATCTCACAAGCATGTCGTAATAGTCGAATAACTGGGAGGCGGGGCGGGGGTGGGGGCTGTTTCCTTCTAGGTCGAGGTACATCGGACTGAGGGGCTAGAAACTGCCAGTCGTCATAGAAATGAGCCCTCAATGTAAAACAAAGGTTCTGTAACAAGACCACAGTCCAGATGTCGATGAACACCAGATTTCGCAGGCTTTTATACCAGAACAGACGAACAAAAATAAAACAAGAATATGAGAAAGAAAAAAAAAGGATAAACAACAGACATTAAAAGCAGAACGACTAAAGTAAATAAGCGACAGACACCAAAAGCAGAACAACAGAACAAATAAATGACATAAATCAAAAACAAACCACAAAAGCAAAAAAGCAACAGATCTCAAAAGCAAAACAACAGATGCAAAAAAAAAAAAAAATCTACAGATATCAAAAGCAGAACAACAGAAGCAAATAAACGGCATGCATCAAACGCAGAATGATAGAAACAACAAAGCACAGACATCAAAAGCAGAACCACAGAAACAAATAATTGACAGACATCGAAAGCAGAGGGACTGAAACAAATAAACGACAGACATCAAAAATAGAAGGACTTAAACAAGTAAACGACAGACATCAAAAGCAGAACGTTGCAAGCAAATAAACATCAAATAAACGACACACATCAAAAGCAGAACGACGCAAGCAAATAAACGACAGACATCAAAAACAGAAGGACTGAAACAAGTAAACGACAGACATCAAAAGCAGAACGAGGCAAGCAAATAAACGACAGACAACTAAATGAGTGATGGCGTCAGTGGCTTTGGATATTCCAGGATAAGCAAGGGAAATAATTCACCTTCAAGCGAGATAACTTGGGGCAGAGCGATCTAATTATCACAACTCAATTTTCCCCTTCACTACAGCTGATCTGATTTGGGAGGTCAGTTGTCAGGGCTAACAGGGACAGGCAAGAGCGGGGGCATCTGGGGCTGACATAGATAGACAGAGTGGATTAGGGAAGAAGTGCATGGTATATGGAGATAAAAGATATGATTTGGAACTTCTTGAATGTTTTAGGAAAGGAGAGATGGTGGAAAAGGTGCGGGGGAGAGGTATTGTTCGATGTCCTAGATTTTGCGTTTTTCGTATTTAGATTGAAAGTGAAATAATGAGACAGCATATGATAAGGAAGTAAACTATGTATTTATATTAGAGAGAGAGAGAGAGAGAGAGAGAGAGAGAGAGAGAGAGAGAGAGAGAGAGAGAGAGAGAGCAAGCGAAGGAGAGAAAGAGGGAGAAAAAGGAAGAAAGAGGGACACGGGACAGACAGACAGACAGAGAAGAAAGCGTTGAAGAGGAAAATGGAGATAGTAGATGAGTGGGTTCATAAGATGGAGCACGAGAGAAATATGGAGACAAACCTGTAAATTGACTTAATTTTTATTGGAACATTTCCGTCTTCTCAAACGATAGTGTTATACTGCGATATGAGGAGACAAAGACTCACAGCCCATGGAGATGGCAAGTGTGACTAGCAAGACCAGCTGCTTTAAGAAAAATCTGCCACAGTTAATGCATGGGATTTCAGGACCATAGTTGTCAACATTTGTGTTTAGTCTGTTTCCTCTCAGACGCCCAACTCTCATCGTTTCTTCAATCCTTTCTTCCTTCATTCTTATTGTCTTCCTGATGTGCCCCCTCCACACAACACCGCCCATGGTATTTTGTTTCGAGGTGTCCACCTCAATACCTGTATCATTCATGCCCCGCTTCCACACGTCTTTATATCGCAGTAGAGGTCGGCCTGGACATCTTCTACCCGTATTTAATTCACGATAAAAGATGTCCCTAGGGTCTCTGCTATCCTCATTTCTCAAAGTGTGACCTTTCCCCTTTTTCCTTCGTAGACTGAACATTGAGCAGACTGTTGTAATACTTCAGTCAGTCAGGAGTGTGTCCTTTGCATAACCTTGCTCTCATAACAACCCTCCAGAAAACTTCTTAATGACAAGCAAGATGCCCCGCGTCAATACACCAATCTGGAGATCATCTGCCACATCCTGCATCCATCTTCTTTTTGGCCTTTCTCTTCCTCTTTTCCCAGGCATAATACCCTTCTATTATTGTTCTCTCTAAACTTTCGTGACGTTTCAAGTGACCAAAATATTTCACTTTTCTGTGTTTTATCGTCTTTAATAGCCAACCTTCTTAATTATTCAGTTCTTAAAATATGGGTGCATTTGTTCTTTTCACTACACATGATATTCTTAGAACACATATATAACATTTGTTTTCAAAGGCATTTATGCGCTGTTCAGCCAGTAGTAAGTGTCCAGGTCTTACACGCTTATTTCGCTTTGGGAAAGAAGTATGCTCTTAGAAATCTCATTTTTGTTTTTATGTTTGTCCCACTAAATAATTTTTCAGTTGTTTTAGTCTTTGAAGAGCCATTGATAGTCGTCGTACAGGCGGTTCAGTGTCAAGAGGCAAAAGAAGTGCTTGGGGCTTCTTAGCAAAAGTTAATGGTCGACGTTTGGTGCAGGAGAGCCTAGCATATGATACCACAATAACCAGCTTAAGAATGGAAGTAGAGGCGGTCACTGCAGCTTTCCGCTGGCTAGAGAACACGACACGCACACACATCGTGATTGTAACTGATTCAGAAAGCATGCTAAGGAAGATCAGAACAGGTATGCTTCGTGCAGAGTGGCATGCTTCGCTGCAGAGGACACGGGTGTTGAGTATTGTCTGGATTTTTTCACCTGGTCACGCAGGTGTGTTGGAAAATGAACAGGCGGACAGACTGGCTGGCTCTGCACAACTTGGTGGATTACTGATACATGATAAGGCAGATGTGGTTAGTGCCTTGTGGGAGAGCGTGTACAGTTCGGAGGAGCAGATTGATCACCACAGTCTGGTGAGATTGATGCAGGGGGGAGAGACGACAGGTTCTGGTAGATGCTCAAGGCTCAGAAAGTATTGTGAACGGCACTCATAGAAAGAAGTAGAAAGATAGAAGAACACACTAGACATTTGCTTCGGTAATATAAATTTCTGTAACCTATGGTGCCATTTCAATGGGTTGAAATGAATTCTGTCCGTATTCCATAGTCGTGCATTTCAAGCTGTACGATAGACATGGCCAATGAGACACCTTTTTCTGGGGATGCCGAGTTGACCATGTATCTTAGTGCACTTGTATTCATGGCGAGGCGCAGACGCCGTCTGGAGGTGACAGGTTCAATTCCCGGCACGGTAACTATAGCTTTCGATTTTTATGTTGTCTAGTGTGTTCTTCTATCTTTCTACTTCTTTCTATGAGTGCCGTTCACAATACTTTCTGTTACTTGATTAATTCAAGGCTCAGAGGAAAGGCAAGGCAGACGTTTAATCAGAATGCTACTGGCACCATAAGCATCGGAACTCTTTGCTGGCTGCTGAAGATGGGGATGGAGCGCTTATGGGAATGCCCCGAGTGCTGTGATGTCGGTTCTTGAATCAAATCAAATCAAAAAATCAAATGATTGTCGTTTAATTTCTTTCATTGTGTCACCATTGTTGGTAATCAATGACCCAAGTTATTCAAAATTTTCTACAATCTCCAATCTTGCAATACCTGCCCTCTTCAATAACTCAGTATTTGTGATCTTGTACTGCCACTTAATGGTCATGTATTCTTCTTAGACATTGCATGTGAAAGCTATTTAGCCGTTTCTCCTGGTGCAAATAGGTTGACCAAGTTTCACTGCCATAAAGCAGGGTGCTGAGAACACAAGAATGATAGACAAGGGTTTTTGTTTTAATCGTGAGTTTTCTGTTCTCCCAAACTCTTTTTGTTATTTTGCTCATTGTTGTTGCTGCCTTACCTATCCTGATGTTGATTTCTTGATCCAGCGATAGTACAAGTAAAAATAGCCAAATGTCTCCAGCTCTTCATCACCAATAGAGACTGCAGGATTATCACCTTGCACCCTAACCTTTGTCTTCTGTCTGCTAATTGCTAGTCCAAACTCACAAAATGCATCCGAAAATTCAGACAGTAAATATTGCATCTCATCTGTGTCATTTGCAAACAGCAGCTCTCTCATAGTGGCTTTGGCCTTCAGCTTACGAGTATTGTGAAGGCTGCCGTCAGTTAGAGAATGGATGAATATACCACCCCTCTGACCTCGAAAGGCATGTTTTAAAAGCAGTGAGAAGCATATTCCAAAGAAGGTAGGAAGCAGTACACATCCCTTTTTCACTCCATTGTTGATTACAAACTTCTCCAAGTTGATAGTACCTCTTATACCCATGTGTGTGGAATGACTCAATAATGCTTAGTAGGGTATACAAAAAAAAAAAAAAAAAAGGTATAATCGGTAGATGTGAACCAGTGTCATTGCACACGGTTATAAACCATAAGTACTCTGCCACCAGTAAGGACAGCTGATAAAAAACATCCGCACGTAACTCTGTAGCTACAGCGACGTTCCTCCATTTACCCCAGAGTGTCACTCTGGTAGCCATTTCCTTGAGGCTGGGTGAGCCCCGGAAACCACCCGCTTTCGAACACCGACCGTGGCTGCAGCAAGTCGCAGCTGGATTTGAAAGCGAGCCTCCTATCGACTGCGCTAACGCGGCCCCATTAGTAGGGTATGTAGACACCCAATCTTATTCAGTGTGTTCAACAGACCTTTTCGTCTAACCAAATCAAATGCCTTGGTAAGATCAACAGAAACCACATACAGTTGTTGATTTTGTTCACGGCATTTTTCCTGCGGCATGAGTAATGAAACTATTATATCAATGGAAGACCGGTTACCACGAAAGCCACACAGTGCGTAAAACTGGTCTCCTAGGATCTGGAGTCTTTGCAGAACAATTATGGCAAGTACTTTTTCAACAGTACACAGCAGCGAAATTTCCCTGTAGTTATTACAGTCACTCTGATCACCCTTGTTCTTGTACACAGTTATGATGCCTGAGTCTCTAAGGTCTTGCTTAACCTGTCCTTCTTACCAGCAGAGTGTTATTAGCTGATGAATGTAAGGGGTGAATGTATTTTCAACTCTTGATGATCTCAATAGGAATTCCGTCTCTGCCTAGGGCTTTCTCCGAACCAAATTCATCAGTTGCATTCCTAACTTCCATAACTGTAGGAAATGAGTCCAGATAGTCAAGCGTTGGTAGCGTCTGCGTGGCATTCAACTGAATACAGCTCCAGATAATGTTCCACCCATCAGTCTAGATGCTTCTTCTTGTCATTAATATCCTCCCCATTCAAACTCTTTAGTGGTGCACTTTTTTAAATATTTGGGCGATGGCCTTCTTTATCCCCTCAAACCAGCCTCTAACATTTCCACTACTGCTAGCATTTTGAATGCTTTCACATAACTGGATCCAGTATTCACTGACACATTGTCTAACTAATTTTTACAGATTATTACTAGCTGCTTTCAATTCACGGAAAGTGTTCCTTGCTGTTCTTTCCTTGTTTCCGAGGAGCAATAACTATTTGCTGTCAATTAAGGGTTGCAGCTATTTGCTTTAACTCTTAGAGTCCCAAGGAACGCATCTTAGGTTCATAGGTTCCTACCTAGAGGCCCAATGAACGCAAGATGAGCTGATTTGATGACTCTCTTTACTACCCCCTGGGCCTGTGATGCTAAATATCCTGGGACTTCCATGTTCTCTGATGTCATAGACTGATGCAGCTGTTCTGTAGTCTCCTTAATTGCATGCCATTAGGGGCTTGCTGTAGAGTTATCCTGGATATTAGTGAAAGCACCCTAGGGCTGTTTTAAAACTCAAAACACTTTTCAGAGTCTTTAGTTTTGGAAATCCTTCTCTCAACAAACCATTATACCGAAATAAACCAACATTTCTCAATAATTTCTAAGTCTCCAATCCTTCTCTCGACAAACCATTATTCAGAATCAAACCAAAATTTTACAATATAGTTCCTGAGACAAAAGCCATCCCTTGATTAGTCACATCCGTAAATCAATGCCCACGTTTTACTACAATGTCCGAAGCATAACCTCTTCCTAGCTTTTATCTGACCCTAGCAGCCAATCGTGTTACTCTGAATAATGAAAGCGACAGTTCATATTTACTGTTCTGCATAGCCTCGTTTTCCCTTCATTACATTTCAGAAACAGCTTGCGTAAATACAATCTGTGATGGCACTGAGTAAATTATTCATGCAATGTGACCTCAGATTCAACCGATAAACATGCACGTGTCAAGGACTTGTTTGGAATGTGAGGCTGGAGCGTGGGCGGGAGTAATTAACATCCCATTGTTGGCATCAGATGTAAAACACTCCAGAGCCATGAGTTTGTCAAAGTAATTAGAACAGATACACCGCAGCTATACAGATAGGCATCGTTATTTAGGACAATGTGAGAACAGGAAAATTGCAGCATATTTTAAGAATTAGTTCTAAATTACATCTAAAGAAACAGAAAGCAGAACAGGGAAACTTCAGGAGTCGGCGAATGTGGGAAGAGAGATAAGAAACATTTTTTGGATCTTCTGAAAAGCTCACCACAAATGGGGTCACAAGACAGTCCAAAGTTTTCGAGGGTGATTAAGTGCTGGCTTCCCCGCTTTTTGTGTTTCTTCCAAGGCATTGCCAAGGTCTTCGCCATGAATTTCCTTGAATTAGCACCAACTGCACCGTCCTGACATCTCTCCAGATCTACTAACGATTGTACATTAGGGAACATACTAAAATACATATAGAATTACATTGCCTTTTACTCATTGTTGTTAGCTGCCAGCGATTTCGATGTTCTATATTTCACGATCTGAGATTTTTTAACGACCCCAAAACATCCAGAACTGACCCTAACCTCAACCAACCTATGTCCCACAAGAGAGTGCAGCCTAGGTCTCACGACTGTATGCAGCCTAGGTCCCATGAAAGTATGCAGCCTAGGTCCCACGACTTCATGCAGCCTAGGTCCCAAGACTTTATGCAGCCTAGGTCCCACGACTGAGTGCAGCCTAGGTCCTACGACTGTATGCAGCCTGGGTCCAACGACTGTATGCAGCCTAGGTCCCAAGACATTGTGACAATACGCTCGGTGACTTCAGAAGGTCTTTCCTTAACCTACTTTTATTCCTTTGTGTTTCGAAGTATACAGGAAAATAGGGATTTGGATACATCCTTAATCTTAGTAAGACGACCACATCACACCTTTAATTCTCCTGGACCGTTGGTCATATCAAACACTAAAACTTTTTCCCAGATGTTAAGTGTTAAGGTACAGAGATAAGACTGACCAAGCAGACTTACTGACTGGAGATTTGCACACCATTTGTTGGTGTCAGATAGTTATTCCCCCTGCCAGATCTTCAGGAACAGATAACAAGGGCTAATTGCCATTATTTCCCCCCTGAGGTTACCTAACTCGACGGCAGGTCCGACGGTCACTATTGACACAGTGAGCGGAAAGTGTTGGCAGAAGAATTGACAAAGTCGGATTTTATTGTGATGACAGGTGAAGTAGACTAGAGGTGTGACTTGTCTTATTTGCTCTGGTCAGATGAATTGACCAGGAGATCCGAGCGTGGGAATTCAAACAATTGTTGTACAGTCACTGACTGACAGCGAATAAACTTGCCCACAGGGGAGGAGCTATGACATCCTTGAATGAGAATGATTTTAGGCGTAATGTAGGAGGAGCTTGATAAAAGTTATAAAGTGGTGAACTCTTGGTCTGGTAAATGAGATCCTGTCTAGCACATGCCATCTGTTGGGCTTAACCTAAGCTTGAGACAGAACTTTTGGCATCGTGGTTTCATTTTTCCAGGTAAGATCGAATTTAGGTTCAAATCTATATTTTATGATAGAGATCTAACTGTCTTTTTACTCAAGTGTGTGTCTTCATCACTTTGTAGTACTCCTAGGCGGACATTTCTTCATTCTCGTAGGGCATTGTCACATTGCTTTATTTCCTATTTGATAGTGTCATGAATGTTTTTCGGGCACATGTGTTTCAATGTTGTAAAACCTAAATGTTGTTGTTGCCATTGAAATTTAATGAACTATCATGTTAAGAAATCACAAGCGTGAAGATAACTTTGGCAATCTTGTCACGTGTGGTTAATGTGAATCTGTATTACATACAGCTAACACACTGAAATGTGTTTAACTCTCGGGAGGCAAATGCGGAGATTGATCCCGGAGAGTAAATCCACGAGATTTGTTATTTGATTCGCCCCAGAACTATTGTTAGCATTCTGAGCGCGTCGATTGTTCCAAGCATAGATTCCAGAACTGGTTCTGTCTGACTGATTGTCATTTTGAGTCTGTACGAGAGATGGCACCTGACGTAGAAGACTTGACTATCATTACAGGACGTGTAGAGGAAGGCAGAAAATTGGACAGGAGTGAATGTGAGCATGAGGGAGAGATGAAATGTTTTATTTAAATAAACATGCTTGATGTTAGTATAATATACATGCTTAGTGTACATCTAGAGCAGATACTACAAATATGCGCTTGTTTCTTCATTCTCCAGTTCCCACATTGGGCAGGGACTAGTAGGCATCCAGTATTTGCCGACCGTCGAGTGTAACGACCTGCAGAAAGCAGTGAGGACGACAAACTGGAAAAGATAGGCAGGGTCTCAAGCCGAGAACTGTCCAAAGGTTGTTACTTTCCAATACCTTTATGATTTCATCATTCACATAACCTAAACTCTACTAGCCTAAACAAGTTCATTTTAATTTCGATTTATTAAATAAATCTTTTTGATGTTTAAACATAGTTGAGTAAATTGTGTACTTAGGTTCAAGTGTCTTTGTGCATATTAGTTTACTTCAGCTAACAAATATTTAAATCACTTGATGGGGGCTTTTAAGTAATGCCAGGAGAGGAGACCAGTCGCAGGGGTTAACTGAGCACCTGGATTATATCACAGTGGGTTTATCCAGATATCTGTCTATCCCTTCTCCTACTCCTGTGGATACAAGTACAGCAACTTTCATTTCATGGAACGAGCCACTCGCTGTTTTCTTGGCTATCCAGGACTGTCTAGGATCAATATAGCTTAGATAATAGTCCAG
The DNA here is from genome assembly GCA_905116865.2 of Candidula unifasciata. NCBI lineage: Eukaryota > Metazoa > Mollusca > Gastropoda > Stylommatophora > Geomitridae > Candidula > Candidula unifasciata. The sequence goes on along the minus strand of CAJHNH020004107.1, from coordinate 14,160 downwards.
TTTCTCACGTGGGTGGGCATTGTTAAGGTTCAAACCCACACCCTCACTATATCAGTGTATTTACCCACGTGGGCGCGCGACAGACATTATGCAGCCTAGGTCTCATGACTGTATGCAGCCTAGGTCCCACAACTGTATGCAGCCTAGGTGCCAGGACTGTACGCAGCCTAGGTCCTTCCACTATATGCAGCCTAGTTCCCACGACTTCATGCAGCCAAGGTCCCGCGACTGTATGCAGCCTAGGTCACACCACTGTATGCAGCCAAGGTCCCGCGACTGTATGCAGCCTAGGTCACACCAATGTATGCAGCCTAGGTCACACCAATGTATGCAGCCTAGGTCACACCAATGTATGCAGCCTAGGTCACACCAATGTATGCAGCCTAGGTCACACCAATGTATGCAGCCTAGGTCCCACCAATGTATGCAGCCTAGGTCACACCAATGTATGCAGCCTAGGTCCCACCAATGTATGCAGCCTAGGTCCCGCGACTGTATGCAGCCTAGGTCACACCAATGTATGCAGCCTAGGTCACACCAATGTATGCAGCCTAGGTCCCACCAATGTATGCAGCCTAGGTCCCGCGACTGTATGCAGCCTAGGTCACACCAATGTATGCAGCCTAGGTCACACCAATGTATGCAGCCTAGGTCACACCAATGTATGCAGCCTAGGTCCCACCAATGTATGCAGCCTAGGTCCCGCGACTGTATGCAGCCTAGGTCACACCAATGTATGCAGCCTAGGTCACACCAATGTATGCAGCCTAGGTCCCACCAATGTATGCAGCCTAGGTCCCGCGACTGTATGCAGCCTAGGTCACACCAATGTATGCAGCCTAGGTCACACCAATGTATGCAGCCTAGGTCACACCAATGTATGCAGCCTAGGTCACACCAATGTATGCAACCTAGGTCACACGACTGTATGCAGCCTAGGTCCCACGACTGTATGCAGCCTAGGACACACCAATGTATGCAGCCTAGGTCACACCACTGTATGCAGCCTAGGTCACACCAATGTATGCAGCCTAGGTCACACCAATGTATGCAGCCTAGGTCACACCAATGTATGCAGCCTAGGTCACACCACTGTATGCAGCCTAGGTCACACGACTGTATGCAGCCTAGGTCCCACGACTGTATGCAGCCTAGGACACACCAATGTATGCAGCCTAGGTCACACGACTGTATGCAGCCTAGGTCCCACGACTGTATGCAGCCTAGATCACACCAATGTATGCAGCCTAGGTCACACCAATGTATGCAGCCTAGGTCACACCAATGTATGCAGCCTAGGTCACACGACTGTATGCAGCCTAGGTCACACCAATGTATGCAGCCTAGGTCACACGACTGTATGCAGCCTAGGTCCCACGACTGTATGCAGCCTAGGTCACACCAATGTATGCAGCCTAGGTCACACGACTGTATGCAGCCTAGGTCCCACGACTGTATGCAGCCTAGGTCCCACGACTGTATGCAGCCTAGGTCCCACGACTGTATACAGCCTAGGTCCCACGACTGTATGCAGCCTAGGTCCCACGACTGTATGCAGCCTAGGTCACACCACTGTATGCAGCCTAGGTCCCACGACTGTATGCAGCCTAGGTCACACCACTGTATGCAGCCTAGGTCACACGACTGTATACAGCCTAGGTCACACGACTGTATGCAGCCTAGGTCACACGACTGTATGCAGCCTAGGTCCCACGACTGTATGCAGCCTAGGTCACACCACTGTATGCAGCCTAGGTCCCACGACTGTATGCAGCCTAGGTCCCACGACTGTATGCAGCCTAGGGCCCACGACTGTATGCAGCCTGGGTCCCACGACTGTATGCAGCCTAGGGCCCACGACTGTATGCAGCCTCTTTCCCAAGACTGTATGCAGGCTAGGTCTCAAGACTTTATGCAGCTTAGGTCCCACGACTGTATGCAGCCTAGGTGGCACGACTGTATGCAGCCTATGTCCAACGACTGCAAGGAGCCTAGGTCCCACGACTGCATGCAGCCTAGGTCCCACGACTGTATGCAGCCTAGGTACCACGACTGTATGCAGCCTAGGTGCCACGAATGTATGCAGCCCAGGTCTCACGACTGTATGCAGGCTAGGTCTCAAGACTTTATGCAGCTTAGGTCCCACGACTGTATGCAGCCAAAGTCCCAATACTTTATGTAGCCTAGATCCCACGACTGTATGCAGCCTAGTTGGCACGACTGTATGCAGCCTATGTCCAACGACTGCATGCAGCCTAGGTCCCACGACTGCATGCAGCCTAGGTCCCACGACTGTATGCAGCCTAGGTACCACGACTGTATGCAGCCTAGGTGCCACGACTGTATGCAGCCCAGGTCTCACGACTGAATGCAGCCTTGGTCCCTCGACTGTATGCAGCCTAGGTGCCACGACTGTATGCAGGCTAGGTCCCACGACTGTATGCAGCCTAGGTCCTACAAATGTATGCAGCCTAGGTCCCACGACTGTATGCAGCCTTGGTCCCACGACTTTATGCAGCCAAGGTCCTATGACTGTATGCAGCCTAAGTACCACAACTTTATGCAGCCCAGGTCCCACGACTGTGTGCAGCCTAGGTCCCACGACTGTATGCAGCCTAGGTCCCACGATTGTATGCAGCCTAGGTCCCATGACTGTACGCAGCCTAGGTCCCACGACTGAATGCAGAAGTGCTAACACAAAGAGTCCGAAATTAGAAATGCAGTTTATCATGGATGGTATAAGAAGTCACCAACAGATCAGCAGTTGCAAACTCGATACATTTTAATAACATAATGGCATCACCAATATTGAGACAACAGAAATTGCGCAATTTTCTGAATCTAAAATTCACACAACCACGTTGGTCACAGTAGAAAAGCATTCCAAATAAAATCAGCAGCTCACAGTGTCACGCCATGCACTCAACTCAGAAGCTGGGCGACGAAACTATTCGTTCATTCTACAAATGGAGCAAAAATTCACAGGACACCGTTTGGCAGAAGCAAAACAATTTGGAACGGGTTAATGTAGTTCTAACCTGTCTTATTGTTTCTTCATTTCTGCACGATATATCGTCAGTCGAATGATATCCTTGTGCCTAAATACTTACATTTCTCTACTTGTCCTGAAATAACGTCTGTGATTTTTTAAAATACATTTAGACACTGTCATTATGACAATTACTTTGTCTTCACACTGTGGCCCATTTTATAACTTTCTAGCACAAACATCTTTCTCAACCTCTGGATCTCTTTCTGACTTGTCGCTGTTCAAGTCGGTGTCATCAGCAAAACGTTGGTTGTTGCAGCCACCCGAAATTCCTAGCATATTCATAATAGATTTCTTTACATTTTCACCGTACAGTGGAAATAAATAGTATACATTCTTGTCGTATGCCTCTCTTTATGCTCTGAAATGTTACCAAATGGTTATTAATTATTATAGCTGCTGTTTACGACAGAGACTTGCAATTCGTAGATCTTTTCCTTCGTTGTTTAATTTGATACTCAGAATAAGACTAAGTAAAATAATGCCTGCAATCATCATCATCATCATGTAGCAGGTCCTTTGCAGAACGTCGCTCTCATTACGGTCTGCCCGTAAGAAACTCGGTCTCTTGCCAGTTCTCCCACCTCATGAACTTTCATACTCAAGGAGTCACTTATATCCAGTACCCATCTTCGTGTCGGTCGGCCCCTGCCCCTCCTTTCTGGTACCATGCCTTCTGCTATAATTTTTTCCAATCCGTCGTGGCGTTTGATATGACCAAAATATTTCAGCTTTTGAGAAAGGATGCTGTTTATTAGCCAATCTTCCTTGATGTTCAGATCTTTTAAGATGTCATTTTTTCTCATCTTCTTTGTCCAAGATATTCTGAGAATCTTTCTATAGCATTTCAGCTCAAAAGCCCCTATTCTCTTTCTTAAGGACTGAGAGATAGTCCACGACTCACATTCGTATGTAGCCACAGGGAAGATGCATGCTCTCAAAATTCTAATTTTTATATTAATTGCTGGTGCTTAACCATAGACTTTTAAGGCTGTTCCTGCAATAAGACATCAAATTCGACCGATAAATATACACACGTCAAGGACTTCTGTGGAATGCCCAGCCGAAGAGTGGGAGCGAGCAATGAAGGCTCATTGTTGGCACAAGATGCGAAACACCGGTCAGCCATAAGATCTTCAAAGTGAACAGGGCTGGTAAATAGAGCCAAACAGAGAATCATAATTTATGAGTTTACCGCAAGAAAAGGTTAGATGATATAATACTTAACAACTGGTTGGAACTAGAGGGGTAAATAATGGTCAGAGAGAGAGAGAGAGAGAGAGAGAGAGAGAGAGAGAGAGAGAGAGAGAGAGAAAGAGAGAGAAAGAGAAAGAGAGAGAGAGGGGGGGGAAGAGTTGGGGAGTATGAGACAATCCGTGGCCGTTGTTTACTGTAATAATAATTTAATCATCTAGACAGCCTGTTGAAAAGAGGAAGCTATAGAAAAGTGTGCTTGTGTTGAGGTGTTGGTATACCTGTCACAAACAAAAAGTTAGGAACGATAAGTGCAAGTTTATTGTTTCTGAACATATATTACCTAGAATATGAAGCTTTAGCCACATAAAGATAAACAGGAATGACCGGCTAACACACTTCTATGGGGTAGCGAGATGATTTTTGCAGTCTCCGTGTTTGTTACATGACCAGGCACACGGTTGTTTATCTATTTCTTTGTGATCCCCAGCTGTAAACTCAGAAAGTTCTGGCTGTTCGGCCACTTTTGAAATCAAATCTTGCTACAGAACCGCAGAACTTATTTTTAATCGCACATGCGTTTTGCAGGTCTGGCTTATATAATGCAGGCCACACCACTAATCATTCGCCTTTTACGACATGCTTGTTATAGAAGGGCAGTGGGTCTATTCTTGTTCCTCCACAACAGGGCCGTGAAACCTACATGAGGAATGTGGCAAGTATAAAACGGATCGCTTGTTGAATGTTGATTTAAGCATCGATCACCATAGCACTGGCGACTTTCCAAGAAGTGCTGCGACCCTCTCACTTCCACCACATCTTTTGCAGCAAACGAAGAATTCCAATTCAGATGGTACCAGTAACTGTCTGATTTTACATCCGTGTCGCTTTTTCCTTGAGTCCTGAGAGTCGCCCAGATCCCCTGGTAACTCATTCAGCACAATTCTCCTCAGACCGTAATGATCTACAGTAGAACCTCGCCTAACGAGCACCTAACATAAAGAGTAATTCGCATAACGAGAAAAAAACAAATTGTAAAAAAAAAAATGACTTGCTTATCGAGCGACGTTTCGCATAACGAGTGGCGAGGAGAGGGAAGTCACGGATTGTGCGCATGTTACATTAGTCTGTGTTTAGCACTTGTTCTAGTAGCATCGTAGTGTCGTTTGTAATCACACATTTTCTCAAACTTGTGTTATATTGTGAATATGTACATGAATCCTCCAGGCCTACAAGATGATCTATCTGAAGAATTTAAGTTCATCAAGATCCAGTTTCTGACTTCCAACACCACTCTGTTACTCCAGCCCATGGACCAGCAAGTTATTTTCTAACTTTAAGAAGCTCGACACTTAAAACACTCTTCGAGCATTGTTTTCAGGTGACTGAAGGGACCAACCTCACTCGCACATCGTTGCCTGCCTCAAGATGATCGACAAGGCGGGGGAAGAGGTTACCACGAGAACCCTAATTTTCTGCAGTCGATTTGTGACTTTGAGGGTTTCAAGACAGTACCTGTGGAACCTGTAGTCAACGAGATTGTGTCTTTAGCCACTATCATGGGATTGTAGGAGGATAACAGTGATATCGAAGAGCTTGTGGAAGAGCACAGCCAAAAGCGGACTACCCAAGAGCTTATGGAGTTGCATTATGTTTCACTGCAAGAAGTTTTGGAGGAAAGTTTGTCAGAGGAGGTGGAGGTAACAAAAAAGCAACAATCTTCTGGCGAAATAAGAGAAATGCTGAAAGCATGGGAAACTGTTGCATCTTACATTGAGAAGCATCGCCCTAATAACAAGGTGGCTATGCGCGTTGCAAATTTATTTAATGATAATGCTGTGTCGAATTTTAGCCAAATTTTGAAGCGTCGGCAAAAACAAATGTTTCTGGACATCTTTCTAGTTAAAAAAAAAAAAAAAATTATTGGCTATGTATCATAACTATTTCGACTTCCCCCCCCCCCCCCCCCCCCCCCCCCCTGCAAATTGAATTCATATTTCAAGTGGGTTCGTTCCGCGTTTAAAGAAAAGATGAAGACGATTCACTCTCCTTACCAATATGTATATAATATTCTTTGAATAAACGTTATACGTAGCATTTTGTGACTATATTTTTTTTTTTTTTACATGAAACGCATTATCGTATTTTACATTAATTTATATGAGAAAAATTGTTTCGCATAACGAGCGTTTCTCTTAACGAGTATGATTCTGGAACGAATTATGCTCGTTAAGCGAGGTTCCACTGTATTTGTGCTACAGCACTTTTCACTCTCTTCCAGAGGGCCCTCATACCATCTAGCTTGTCATTTATCAGTTCACCACCATGTGGTGCAGAAGTGGCATATCTATCTGCCTGTTTGTTTCCGAACACACTAGCATCACTTGAATGATTTGATTTGATTTGATAGAGTTCAAGAACCGACATCACAGCACTCGGGGCATTTCCATAAGCGCTCCATCCCCATCTTCAGCAGCCAGCGAAGAGTTCCGATACTATTGGTGCCAGTAGCATTCTGATTAAACGTCCGTCTTGCCTTTCATCTGAACCTCTAGCTTCTGCCAGAACCTCTCGTCACTCTCCAACTGCATCAATCTCACCAGACTGTGGTGATCCTTCTGCTCCTCCGAATTGTACACGTTCTCCCACAAAGCACTAACCACGCATGCCCTATCAGGTATCAGTATTTAACCAAGTTGTGCGGAGCCAGCCAGTCTGTCGGCCTGTTCATTTCCCAACACACCGGCGTGACCGGGTAAAAAATCCAGACAATACTCCTCACTCGTGTCCTCCACAGCGAAGCATGCCACTCTGCACGAAGCATACCTGTTCTGATCTTCCTTAGCATGCTTTCTGAATCAGTTACAATCACGATGTTTGTGTGTGTCGTGTTCTCTAGCCAGCGGAAAGCTGCAGTGACCGCCTCCACCTCCATTCTTAAGCTGGATGTTTTGATATCATATGCTAGGCTCTCCTGCACCAAACGTCGACATTTAACTTTTGCGAAGAAGCCCCACGCACCTCTTTTGCCTCTTGACACTGAACCGTCTGTGTAAATGATCAAATCCTCTGAGCGAGCATTATCTTAAATTAATTGCTGAATTTCCACCTCTGTGGCATCTGCTAACCAGTCTCTGCATTCCCGGCTCAGCGTGATTATGACTCTACACAGGTCTGACTGCTCAGGTGGCACTTTTACCCACTCCTCTCCTCGCCTAATGTTCTCAAGGATGCAGACCTGTCTGATTGTGTTTTCTGCCTGAGCCATCCATGACCTCCCTCTTATCAGCCGCTGACCCTTAACTGCACCCAGAGCTTCATGCAGAGGGTGGTCTGTGTCTGCAGCTACCCTGAGATATGACTTCGCCTGCAGCACCTTGTGCCCACCTGCAACAGTCGGCAAACCATGGATGTATCGCATACTCACCACTAGGGTGTCTGGTGCAACCCAGAATGACCCGCATAACCGCGTTCTGTATGCGCTCTAGTTTGTCCATTGTTGTGTGCAATATATGGGAAGGAAGTTCATTGTTGAACGTGGGACTTGGTGCGGTGCGCACACATTGAACGTAATGTAGAGAGAGAGAGAGAGAGAGAGAGAGAGAGAGAGAGAGAGAGAGAGAGAGAGAGAGAGAGAGAGAGAGTGAGTAACGGTGGACTCTACTACGCTGTGTAGGAAGCCTGTTCTAATCTGGATGGATCAAGGCTGGTCCTGCATAACTGTGTTACGCTGGCGGTAGGGTACGGGCTGTCTGTGAGTGTTGTTACAGTGGCCGCGCCAGCGTGACAGACGCTCGTGTGGCCGCAGACGAAAGGTCTGGACAAGTTTCACAATGTACTGTGCATCGGCCTGTATGATTCTGCTATGACAGTGTACCCAAGGGATGGGTGTCATAGAGGTAGACAAATAATCACGAGTAGTGAGTTTGCACGAGCAGGTAATGTTTGCTCGTAGTTGACCACGGAACAGGGTGGCAGTAGAAGTAGACCAGAGCGTCCGTAGTGTGTGTTGCCTTGCCAGTGGGAATGACTGTGGCGGTGTAACGTTTTATTCTCGTGATGCCTTTCATTGTTTTGGTGTTGGAATTAGAAATACATTAATTCTGTTTGACGTTCAACATGTATCCGGCGTCCTTATTGCTGTTGGGCGGGAATGGTGACTTGTTACTGTAACACTATTTAACATACCATGGATACTTGGCAAGTGTGCGTTGTATCAAGCGAACATTCGCACACGTCATCCATCTGACTCTTTGAGATGGTAAGCAGTCCCAGGCCATAATCCACCACTGACAGGATCAGGTGCTAATATAGTGTGAAAAGCATTCTCTGCTTTATGTCGATTGCAGCCATAGTCTTAAGTGCACTAAGTCTTTTTTAGCATCTCGTCACAATACTCTCCACATGGTCCTTAAATGACAGGCTCCTGTCAAATGTAATTCCTAGATACTTCAGTTTGCTCTCTCTGTTGACGTCTCTACCATCTATCGTGAGACTTGGGACATTAGTTTTAACGATTCTGTTGTCCAGAGAACACCACATAACTGACGCTTTTTCCGCGTGGACGACTGCCCTCATTTCTGTACACAACTCAGTCACTTTGTCTACTGTGGCTTGTAGCTCCCGAGCTGTTTGTTTCCTCTCTTTCCGCTGCCTTTATGCAAGTATATCATCCGCAAAAGTCAGTATCCTTCCAACTCCTATTGCTTCTAGGCTTGCAATCTTGCTCGTATACACGTCGAAGAGCACAGGCGAGTTGCCGGATCCCTGTGGCAGTCCTGGGGCCAAAGTGCATGATTCAGAGGTCAATGAGCCCAGTCGGAGAGCAACCCGACGTGAATACAGGACAGTTGCAACCCAATTCACTAGCCATGGATTAACCTCCTTCTCCCTCAGTGCAGTCATTAAGATGTCGTATCTCACTCATAAGCATCCTCAAAATCCAGTCCTACCGCCATAGTTTCCTGTCGGTTCTGGAACCCTTCATAGACGTCAAAAGCAAAAGTGGTCGCATTTGCCCAAATGTCCTTTTCTGGCCTGTAACTTCCCAGACCTCTTGGGAGAAGCTTCCCCCTTTCCAAAAATTCTTGTAACTTTACAGCAACTATCTTCTCCAAGACCTTCCCAAGTGTGTTTTGTAAGGTGATGATTCTAAAGCCACTAAGCTTTGAATGATCTTTAAAAGGTTTTGGTAGTGGGATTAGAATAGCTGTGCACCCAGTCTTGCGGTACAGATGCTGTCTTAATACTCTGGTTAAAACAGTCGGCCATCTCTGCCAGGTCTACATCGCTCAAAGCCTTCATGTGACAATACCTGACACCATCAGGCCCTGGTGCAGTGTCTTTTGCTTTTTTCAAAATGTGTTTGATATCTTCCTCTTGTATCATGTCTTCATAATGCATATTCTTCAAGGTGCCAGCTAACTCCTTTCTAACTGCAGTTAGCATAACTTGAAGACAATATCCAAAATACGCCAAATACCCGGAACCTTTGAAGTGATTATTGTCACTCTGCACGGAACATGCCTGTCTCCACCTTTCTGAACATGCTTTGCCAGTCAGTTACAATGACGATGTGTTGATACAGCTGATTCTCAAGCCAGTGCAAGGAAATAATGACTGCCTCCACTTCCATTCTCAGACTAGACGTTGAGATATCATATGCTAGGCTTCGCTGCACTAAGTGACATCCATTCGCCTCTGCTATGAACCCCATGTATTTCGCCTGCGTTTCAACACAGAGCCATCTGTATAGATAATCACATCACCTGGGAGCAATTTGTCATGTATCATTTGTTGAGCTTTTGGTTCTGCAGCACCAGCTGGCCATTCTCTGCACTAACGACCTAAAGTGATAAGAACTCAGCACACGTAGGATTCTTGCTCAGACACTTTGACCCACTCTTTTCGTCGCCCAAATTTATCAAGAAATGTCTAATTGTGTCTTCAGCTTGCGCCATCCAAGATCTTCCTCTTTTTCAGTCTTTGACCCTTAGCTCTGCCTAGGGCTTCATGCGGGAGTTGCTTCTTGTTTGCAGTTTATCTACATACTTATCGCATGTACTTCCCCCAAACTAATTATACACCAATATGTCACTACAATATCATAACCATTGAATGACATCAACTAAGAGTCCTGCTTGAATCATTTTGTATACCACCAGAATTTTTGAGACAGGGAACTCGGCTAGTCAGTTCTCAAATCATTATATAATTTCACCACAATGTCTGAGACAGTGGGTATTCCGGTTTAAATTCACCTCACACAACAAACAACGTTACTCTGAATAGTGAAAACAACAGTTCCTGTTTACTGTTTGTTCTTCATAGCTTCAATTTCACTACATTAGATTTCACAAGCAGCTTGAGTAAAAAGTCTAGGGTTCCATTAAGTAAATTATTCATGAAATTTGACGTCAAATTCAGCCGATAAAAATGCGCGTTTCCAGGACTTGTTTAGAATTTGCAGCTGAAGCGTGGGTGGGGGTAATTAAGGCGCATTGTTATTTTGAGATGTAGAACAGCGGGGAGCCATGCGTTCATCATAAAGATAAGCGCATATATTACAGCCATAGAGAGACAGCACCTTTTTTTTTTTAGAGCTTTATGAGAACGGGAAAGGGCATAATCTTTTAGCAACTGGTTAGATCCACATAAAAATAGAAATTAAGGGAGTAACAGAAAAAGACTAAAATGAGTGTGTGATTAAGAGAGAGAGAGAGAGAGAGAGAGAGAGAGAGAGAGAGAGAGAGAGAGAGAGAGAGAGAGACGGATAGACTGACAGGCGTAACGATTGAAAAAAAGACGGACAGAGAGACTGACAGACACGGCAGAAACATAGAAAGGGGCACGCAGAGACATAGAGACGGACAGTCACATACAGGCACATAGAGACGGACAGTCACGTACAGACACATAGAGACGGACAGTCACATACAGGCACATAGAGACGGACAGTCACATACAGGCACATAGAGACGGACAGTCACATACAGGCACATAGAGACGGACAGTCACATACAGGCACATAGAGACGGACAGTCACATACAGGCACATAGAGACGGACAGTCACAAACAGACAGGAGACGGACATCACATAGAGACATAGAGAGAGACAGTCAGATACAGGCACATAGAGACGGACAGTCACATACGGACATAGAGACGGACAGTCACATACAGACATAGAGACGGACAGTCAGACAGGCACATAGAGACGGACAGTCACAAACAGACATAGAACGGACATACATAGAGAGACATAGAGACGGAAGACAGGCACATAGAGAGTACAGGCACATAGAGACGGATTGGTGGAGACAGACGTACAGAGAGGGAAAATGAGAGAGAGAGAGAGAGAGAGAGAGAGAGAGAGAGAGAGAGAGAGAGAGATTCGGACAGAGAACAATAGAGACAGCGTAAAGACAGACACACAGAGTAACACAGAAACGGATAGAGACAGATGGACAGACAGAGAAGGAAAATTAGAGAAAGAGACGGACAGAGAACAATAGAGAGAGAGAGAGAGAGAGAGGCGGACAGAGAACAATAGAGAGAGATGTGAAGACAGACATAACACAGACACGGACAGAGAACAATAGAGAGAGAGAGAGAGAGAGAGAGAGAGAGAGAGAGAGACGGACAGAGAACAATAGCGAGAGATGGACATACATAAAAGCACATAGAGACGGACAGTCACATACAGACATAGAGACGGATTGGTGGAGACAGATGGACAGAGAGGGAGAATGAGAGAGGGAGAGAGAGACGGACAGAGAACAATAGGGAGAGATTAAAGACAGACATACATAATAACACAGAGACGGATAGAGACAGATGGACAGACAGTGAGGGAAAATTAGAGAGAGAGAGAGAGAGAGAGAGAGAGACGGACAGACAGAGAACAATAGAGAGAGAGAGAGAGAGAGAGAGAGAGAGAGAGAGAGAAATGTAAAGACAGACACACAGAGTAACCCAGAGACGGATAGAGACAGAGAGATGGACGGACAGAAAGATAATACACACATTAAAGATTGTTGATACAAAGCAGGTGTTGTGGGAAAGTAGAATCGCTACGGACATTTGGCAAATCGTCTGATCTTACTGTGTGGCCTACAGAAGCGAAATGTTAAGTGTAATGCACCGTATTAGACATCAAACATGGCTGTGGTATTGTATTGTCAATTTCTTTTTTCTTTTTTTTTTCAAACACCAATAATCCATTACCAAGCAATTGTGGAATGTTGAGGTTTTATTGCAAGTCGCATATTTCATTTTACATCCAAACTATCGATGTCAGTATTTTACACCTTAAGCTATCGATGAATTACACTGTCAGTATTTTACATCTAAAGCTATCGATGAACTACACTGTCAGTATTTTACATCTAAAGCTATCGATGAATTACACTATCAGTATTTTACATTTATTTATATAGATGAATTACAATCTCAGTATTTTACATCTAAAGCTATCGATGAGTTACACTGTCAGTATTTTACATCTAAAGGTGTCGATGAATAACACTGTCAGTATTTTACATCTAAATCTGTGGATGAATTACACTGTCAATATTTTACATCTAAAGCTATCAATGAATTACACTGGTCAGTATTTTACATCAAAAGCTGTCGATGAATTACAATGTCAGTATTTTATATCTAAAGCTGTCGATAAATTACACTGTCAGTATTTTACATCTAAAGCTATAAATGAATTACACTGTCAGAATTTTACATCTAAAGCTGCCGATGAGTTACACTGTCAGTATTTTACATCTAAAGCTATCGATTAATTTCACTGTCACTATTTGACTCCTAAAGCTATCTTTTTGTTTCAATTTACTTATCTTATATTTTTAACTAATTCAGTAAGTAATATCATTACAATTTATTAGACACTTAATGTATACCGGTAAATGGTACAGTACATTTCACCTTTGTCTACAATTTCAGAGACACTTTACTTTTCTTTGTCAGTTATTGGCTTATAAATTTCTTACAACCATTTCTGAAACTTTACTTATCTTTACAACTGAGTCAGTCCAACATTTCACTACATTGTTTGTGACATTTAACTTTTATTTACAATTTTATCAGACCAACATGTTACTACATTGTTTGTGACACTTAACTTTACAGGTGAACCAGTCCAACATGTTACTACATTGTTTGTGACACTTAACTTTACAGGTGAACCAGTCCAACATGTCACTACATTGTTTGTGACACTTATCTTTACAGGTGAACCAGTCCAATATGTTACTACACTGTTTATGACACTTAACGTTACAAGTGAACCAGTCCAACATGTTACTACATTGTTTATGACACTTATCTTTACAGGTGAACCAGTCCAACATTTTACTACATTGTTTGTGACACTTATCTTTACAGGTGAACCAGTCCAACAGTTTACTACATTGTTTGTGACACTTATCTTTACAGGTGAACCAGTCCAACATGTTACTACACTGTTTATGACACTAAACGTATCTTTGTAAGTTTTTTAAATTCTTAATGTCTCTACCAATTTTGAGACACACAACTTAGCTTTACAAGTTATTGATTTCACCCTTTTATTATAATTCTCTAGACAGGCACTGCATTGTCCCCAGTTAACTGGGCTACAGCTTGTACGTGAATAAATCTAACGTTTCATCACACTTTCCATGATACTACACTAGCTGCCCTCAGATGTCAATGAACGCACACTATCCCGAAATGTCTATACATTATCTGACACACTAGCAACACATTTAAAGATGGAACAAATGAGAATCAGCGCACCCATTAATTGTCATTATCATAAATCAAAACACTTATCAAGGGAAAATACAAGGAATTGTGGAAAGAACAAACCAACTGTAAACATTCTCAAGACCCCATCAACAGACTCAGAAAGCATCAGAGAAAA
>CAJHNH020004106.1:0-47876 GCA_905116865.2 Candidula unifasciata | reverse complement strand
GGGCCAACAAAAGTACAAAGAAAACTCCGATAAAATAAAACAGCTATTTTTGGTCAACAGCCAGAGATGGAGCCCCGTTTTCGAAAAATTTGGGATTTGGGGCACGCTCCCCCCAGCCCCCCACACCCCCCGGGGGGCCGGCCGTTTGAAAACCCCCAAGGAAATTGGCGTTTGTTTTCTCGGTTTGGCTCTCCCTGCGGAGCATTTTTCGGGGACGGGGTGGCCCTCACTTTAAAAAAAAACGTGGCGGCCCACTCCTTTTTTCGGGTTGGACAAACAGCATGGTACGATAGAGTCCACAAAACCCTTTAAAAAACAGTAGAAAAGGAAAAAGGAGAAACTTGCGCATAAAAAGAAAAAAAAAAAACCGGTCATGAAAAACTTTTTAAAAAAAGGAAAATTGTTTCATCACAGTCTGGGTAGAGTGAGGGTGCGAGAAGGTGTGACGATGGAAAAGGGCCCGAACTCGCCGCCAGGGGAAAAAGGCCAAAACGGGTTTTTTTATAATCAGCCCTCTATTTGCTCTGGGGGAAAATTGGGACTCTGAGTGGCTGTTAGATGGGGAGGGGACCCCTTATGGGGAATGATGTGATTTTAAAGTTCAATCGGACTTTTTGTTTAAAACCAAACCCCTCCTTCCCCAAGGGACACTTCTTTTTTTTTTTTTTTTTTTTTAAATTTCTGGTAGTAATACGGTTCTAGAATTATGAAAAAAAAAAATGTTCTCCTTTTATAAACCAATAAACAGAGTGTTTACACGTTGGATTGTTTTTCTTACAGCTAGTAGTGATATTAAAATTTCATTTTTGACCCAAAACTCATTTTTATTTCCAATAAAAAAACCCGGTTTTTTTTTCCCCTCAAAAAGAGCCCCCCCGGGAAAACCAAAAAAAGGGGGAGTTGGTTTTTAAACAAAACTTTGGATTATCTCCCCGGGGCTTTAGAGGAAAATGAAAAAAAAACAAAAACAAAATTAGATCACTTGGGTTTTTAGGGGTTTGAGTTGAACAACGGATTTAACATCACGGCACCACGGGTAAAAGTAAAACCCCTAAAATGGGGCCGTTCTTCTTCTAAATTTAGTCCTTTAAGAATTTTCAGCCCCAGTGAAAAGGTTTTTGGGTTAGCACCGGGCCCTTCCCCGGAAAGATCTGAAAAAACTTGAGTTTGATTTTTGTACTCTAAATTTAGCCCTAGCAGTGCGACGTTAGGTACTCTTTTCGATTTCCAACAGCCGAGGATTTTTTTACATGCGCAACAATGGACACTGCGTCCAATATCATACCCAGAGATCACAGTGGGAATTACTAGAAGTCCAAGTCCACGTGAAAAAATCCCAGCCTTACCGGGATTGAAACCGGACCCTAGCCCAATCGAAGGCGGACACCATGCCTCGATACCAAGCATCCCCCCCCCCCCTTTTCCTCCTACTTAGAGTTTGATGAAAAAAAACCTCTAATACTGCTGATGAAAATATTCCTACCTTAGATCCACGTGGTCCTTCGACGCGCCTAATGGGTCCTATCTGCCTGACAGGCGACGAACCAACAGTCTGCAACCAAGTGAGCCAGATCGTGCACGCAAAACTCCAAGTTCTGGAGCAAGACTACAGTCCAGAAGTGGAAATCAAAACAGAAGTTTCAAACAGTTGTTTACAGCCGATGAACGCTTTAGAAGAAGAAGAGAAGTCAGAAGACCTACATAGGATCTGTATATAAATGAAATAATCATTCTGTGTGGGTCACCTATAGTCTAACCTATTTCTATCTTCCCATGGGAGCTCCCTCCTATTAAGAACATACTATAGGATTGCAGTAATGAAATAATATGTATTCTGGTGAATAGACCCCCCCTCCCATTTTTTGGAGTTGTAAGGTGATAGACCAAATGGACCCCCAACCCCTTCTCCCACCCCCCATTAAAAGCATGTCGTAAAAGGTGATAGAATGAGGATTTTACTGAAATCGGAGAGAGTGTTTTTAAACCGAAAGGTTGTAGATATTTCAGGTTAGCTGCAAAATTATCACCCAACTAGTCCGCCCAACTTTTTTTAAAGACGATTAAAGAAAGAAGAAAGCGAAATATTAACCGATGTCCTATGCAGTGTGTTGTGTGTGCGAATTAAAACATATGCGATCGAAACTAAGATAGAGAGATTATTTATTAACGCCAAACTGCAAAAGTGCAGAAATGTTTGTTACAAGAAGTTTTCAGTATATCACAGAAAAGATCACTTTGTTTCTTTCATCTTCACACAGGTCCGCATATGGTCGAAAAACGAAACTCATTTCTCACGCACCCATCTCACTCTATCTCTCCCTAAGATACCAATTCCGCAGTTTCAATCTTTATTTCCATCCTTGTACTACCGTTGCCCCCCCACCCACACCCCCACCACACCACCCCCACACACACACACATTTTTTAAACGAACCTCTTTAAACTACACGATTGAAATTCCCCCCCACCCCCTTCTCCCCCCCCAAACCCCTCTTCTATTTTTTTTAAACAAAGGAACTTCTTTAAAACTATAATAATATAATAAACACCCCCCCCCCTTTTTTCCCCCACTTTTTTAATCAACCTCTTTAAACTAGAAATTAACCCTGACCCCCCCCCCCCCCCCACACACACACACACACACACTCACACACACAAATTTTTTTTTAAAATAAACCTCTTTAAACTACAATTAACCCCATGACCACACTTTTTTGTTTAAATAAACCTCTAAAAAAAAGGAGAACAACAAGAACATTGCTAAGAACGGCAAGCAAGAATCTGAGACGGAATCCACATAAATCAAAGTGTCACACAACGTAAAGGAAACAATCATCAAAATGTACTGTTCAAATATGAATACGATGGTTAACACTGATTTCCCTTGTTGTTATCTGTTTTTTTTTTTTTTTCGGTCTCATTTTAGATAAGGCACAACAAAGATCAGTCTGCCCGTGAAACTGGCAGCGCTGTTGTTATTGGTTTCATTACATGATTTAAAGTTCTAACTAAATTGAAAACAGTGTTAGCATAACAGATGATTACAAGGAAATTTGCAATCGAGCTCAAAACTAGTTGACGCCTGCCTCGGAACCTCTGTGATTGGGTGACTAAGTGTGTGAGTGAGTCAGTCAGTCAGTCTGTAAGGGCGTTAGTGAAAGAGTGAGTGAGTGCATTAGTAGGTGATTGAATTAGTGAGTGTGTGTGTAAATGAATTATTGAGTGGATTGGTGAGTGAGTGAGTGAGTGAGCGAGTGAGTGAGCGAGCGAGGAGTGAGTGAGTGGGTGAGTGAACCCAGCGTGCCAGTGAGTGAGTGAGTGAGTGAGTGAGTGAGTGAGTGTGATGTGAGTGATGTGAGTGAGTGAGTGAGTGAGTGAGTATGAGTGAGTGAGTGAGTGAGTGAGTTAGTGAGTGAGTGAGTGAGTGAGTGTGTGAGTGAGTGAGCCAGCGTGCCAGTGAGTGAGTGAGTGAGCTAGTATATGAGTGAGAAGGCCGCAGATTAAAAACCACTGCCACAGTTGTTAGTTTCAATTCCACTCCCCCGACCGTTTCCTTAATTAACTCTTTCTGTATTCCTGTGCTATTATTTTTTTCCTCTCTCTCCTTACTGAGAAAAAATACTGGCGGTCTCCGTGGCATAGTGGTCAAGCCGTTTGTCTCGCGCTCCGAATGTCGCGGGTTCGTTTCACGGCGTTAATGAGTGCAATTTAACGGAGATTTCTGAGGATCGTCGCTGGAGCTATGGAGGTCGTGCTCTGTGCGACGCTCTCGGAAGGCAGCTAGCTGTTTTGCGGAGAGAGACGAGACATATTGGATAAAACCCGGCTCAATGAAGTCGATCCTTTCACCTTTCTTTCCACTCTAAAGACTGCTTACTTCAAACAACAACTTCTCAGAATGGAACGAATTACGATAACGTCTGCTTGGTTCTCAACAAGTAAAAACTAACACCATAGCCGATAAGATCATGGGCAAGTGAAACGCCAAAAATGTCCCTTATATGCAGCCACAGCTTTTCACAACTGATGTTAGAACTCCTTCTCTTCATATTTGTCGTCTCCCATTCGATAGAAAAACTAGGAAGTCATTATACGACTAGGAGTCATTTGTACTTCATAACAGCGTCAAGGGACCGAGGAAACCTGACTCGGTAGAAATGAACTTTGTGCAGAGCTGCAGGAACAAGCAGTCCTACATCAAATATTCATTAAGGGAATTAGCATTTCTGTGTAAGCCCCCCAGGTTGTCGATTAATAAGTGCAAATGGTAATTCTTCTGGACATGCCTATAGGGATAGACGTAATAAATCTCTCGTATTCAGTCTCTCCCTCATGCACTCTCTCACATACATACATCTCTCCGTCTTCGTTTTCTTTCTTTTCTTCTAAATTTGTCTTCGCCCTTTTTTTCCCTTCCTCCTCATTTTACTTTTCCTCCTCTTACTTATCTTCTTCATCATCTTTTTCTTCCTCTTCTCTCTCTCTCTCTCTCTCGCTCTCTCTCTCTCTCTCTCTCTCTCTCTCTCTCTCTCTCTCTCTCTCTCTCTCTCTTTATAACAATTCTTCACCCTACCTCTTGTTTTCTATTTCGTACCACCCCCTCCCCACACATACACACAAACACACACACACACACTTCTTCCTCATTTATCTTTTATCTCCAGCGCATTCTCAACTGTTGTTTCTTTTATAATCCACCTCACCCCCCCACCCCCCCCCCCCCCCCCCCCCCACATTCACATTATTGGTGTTTATCTCCTTCTTCGTCTTCTTCACTTCCTTTTTTTAACCACTTCTGGTATCGAGGGAGACATAAGAATCTGCTTACTGCATTTCTGGTTGTCTTAACCATAGATACATCGTGTCGTTGTAGAGTTTATCTGATGTTATCATTCCATCTTGTTCTTAGTCTACCAGGGGACTGCGTGGTCTGAGGCATGGTGCGACTAGAGTGCTAGAGGTTCCGGGTTCAATCCCCGGTAAGGGCTGGGATTTTTTTTTCTAAACGGTCGGCCCCTGATACCACTGTCAAAACCAACGCAAGGCGCATGACCCGCAGCTGGGATTGAACCTGGCACCCCGGCATTACAAAGCGTTCGCATCGACCTTGCCACAGAGCCGACATTATATATATATATATATATATATATATATATATATATATATATATATATATATATATATATATATATATAAAATTCACAACCTCTGCAGCCTGACATACACTAGCCACAACCCCCTCCCATATCCCACATCTAACGCCAATAAATAACCTCCGCCCATATCCACATTGAGAAATACATAATCCCACAAAAAGCTTACTACTCCCCAACAATTGTTGTCCAGCATTACATTCATCCTTCTTAAAGTTTCCAGTTCCAGAGTCACAAATTACTTCGTCAGTCCGGTGTTAATCCTCTTTTCTCCTGGGAAAACTCGCCCGATTAATCTGACATTATTTCTCATGCTCCGTTTCTAATATGCTTTACTGAGCCGGGAAAGGGAATCCTATACATCACTTACCACTGAACGCTAATGAAAAATCATATTTCACAGAATCGTCCCTTGACTTTCCGTGCGCTATATTTATAATACTTGATATTTCACAACAGTGTAATAACCAGGGGCGCTGGAAACAGGTAGCTCAAATTTACGTTAAGCCACTCCCCCACCCCTACCTCCCCCTAAAAAAAAAAACTGGTTTAGGGGGATAAGCTCACTCCAGAACAAAATTCTGGGTGCTGACGCTTACAATCCCAAAATGTGACAGACTACTGACGACCGGGTCGGGCAACACACTCTATGCAGTCGTTGAAGGCCATGTACTGGAAAACATCTAATTGACAAGCATGTATTCCCTAGTCGGCTCTGTGGCTAAGTCGATGTGAACGCTTCGTAATGCCGGGATGCCGGGTTCGATCCCAGCTGCGGGCCATGCACCTTGCGTTGGTTTCGACAGTGGTATCAAGAAAGCCGACCGTCCAGTAAGCAATGGCAAACTAGTGGACGTAAATTAGCCTAGAAAAACCACACAACAGCCACGGGCTGTTGGGGTTGGTTCTGCAACGTATTCCCTAACTGGATCTTCATGCTGCGACACATTTCTACAAGTTTCCCACCTTCACTAAGCCAAAAAAAAAAAAAAAAAGGAAAACAGAACGCTGATACTCTTTAGTGCATGTCAAAAGTGGGGACGGTCACCAATAAAATGTTAGTGTGACGTCAATGTGTTCGTTTTCACCTTGACCTCCCGTGCTTAATATCCACGGCATCCTTAACAACAATACCGGCATGCTGAAAGACGATGGCGTGGTTGTTACTGTATTTCACACTTTTAAGTTTTTATGTGAAGCCCAATTGTATTCTGTCCTCTTTACCTTTCCCTCATTTTTCCTTTTTAGGTAACTACCTCGACTTCAGAGCGGTTACGTACCGAAAAAAGAGGGAATATAATGTCAGTTATGAAACCACGTTTATTTTTCCTATTACCCTATCAAACACGGCGAGATGTTAAAAACACCAACCACCGAGTGTCCACTTTATCAAGATGACGACGTCTGTGATCTACTCGTCTATAACAAATCTGAATCTTGCACTACAGGCCCGAGACGCTAGGCTTGGATGTGCAAGATACCACTGGTGTCAAATGGTACCTAATCATTATTAAACATGCAAAGATTTAATTAAAACCAAACGCTTCATCTCATCAAGTATAGTGGGCTATATAACAAACGCCTAAACACATTACACATCCGCAACCTTAGGACAGACTTGTAGCAAACACTCTTGGCGTTCTCTGCAGCTCATATGTGGAACTAGCTTTCATAGCTAATCAAAAATATAAACAACCCATTTGAATTCAAACGAAAGCTATTTGAATATTATCTCATTATACACTATATGCCCCCTTAAAAGACAACAGTACTCTAAGCATTTTGTTGATTTCTACCTAGATTTATTACACTTAGTATTATAACTGTTTTAAAATGTAGTTATGCTATGAGCACATGGTAAGTAAGCTGTTTTATGATGTTTTATTGCTATTATTATTATTATTATTATTATTATTATTATTATTATTATTATTATTATTATTATTATTATTATTATTATTTTCTGAAATGGTGTGTGAATCAGAAGCAAAATATGTTGGTCACATCAAGCGCCATGACGGATTGGAAAAAAACAGTAACAGCAGAACGCATGGTACCAGGAAGGAGGGGCAGAGGCCGACCAACACGAAGATGGGCACAGGATATAAGTAACTCTTTGAGTATAAACGTACATGAGGCGGGAGAGCTGGCGAGAGACCGAGTTTCTTTCAGGCAGACCGTGATGAGAGCGACGTTCTGCAAAGAACCTTCTACATAATGATGATGATGTGTGAATGGAATAATGTATACAACGATTAAAGTCAGAAGGGCAGAATATAAGGCGAGCCTGTCTGCCCAATTCTCAACCCTTCGAAAATAAAGTTTGTTCGCTTGTTCGTTCCGTTAATCCATGTCATGTCTGTTTGTCGCAAATGCCATATAACCTACATTTTTTTCCGCTTTATAAGCAGCAATCAAAACTTAATAATGTATCCTTCACTTTTCTGCTTTCGGATACCATCCTCATCGTTTTCGATTTAAAAGGCAATTCTGAATACGATATTTGGCTTACAGTTTATCTTATACGTGTTTTGGGATGCTACATGCAGTAGCTGGAGAACCTATCGATCTGCAATTGAATCATTCCTCTGCCTCCTTAACTTGTTCCCCTGCCACGATTCACTCCCTCTCTTTGTCCATCCGAAAATGCTCAACTGTGCCTCTTATTCTTAGTATTTTTCCGCTGTGCGTGGCAACGTTGTCTGCTCAAGCCACATGACAGAGCTCCATCTGCGATTTCAAGCCGTTGGGAGATTAGACTTCAAGAGATCAGGTTCTGTAGCTAAGCAGGCCACACTGAGATAAATTCTTCCCCGCTGGCTGTTAACTGAAATGGTTTGGTTAAAACATAATGTTTCATGTCTGCCGTCGTTAGTTTTCTCTTGAGCTGTCATCGAATGTTTGGGTATGGTTGATACAGGATTTTAGTACGGCGATTGGTGTCATATGAGGGGTGGGATGAATAAATACGGGGGTGAATAGGTGGGTGACTGGATGAACGGCTGCTTAGTTGGTTGATGGCGTGGTTAGACAGAGCTATGATGGATGGATGGATGGATGGATGGATGGATGGATGGATGGATGGATGGATGGATGGATGGATGGATGGATGGATGGATGGATGGATGGATGAATGGCTGATTGGATGGTTCAATAGAAGGTTGACTAGTAGCTTGAATGTACATGGATGGATGGATGGAATTATTGATAGAATGCTGATCGGTGAAATGGTAAGTTGGTTAGCTGGCAATTTTAGCTGAATGGAGGACTGGCTGGTTGATTAGATGGAAAGTCAGTTGAACAGATAGATATATGCTTGTACAGACAGATGCATTGGTGATTGCTTAGACGGTTGGGTGGCTGGATAGTTGGTTGGCAGGACGGTCGAGAGTCTTTTTAAAAGGCTGACTTTCAATTCTTTCAGCCGATAATTGGGGGGGGGGGGGGAGAGAGAGAGAGAGAGAGAGAGGGCAGCGGTAGCAAGCAAGTCTATAAGCCTACCCTGCTGACCAGAAAGTACAGTAACACTTCGTACACTTCATCAACACGAATTCCAAGGGACCGAAAAGCGAGTTCGTGTTTTTGTAAGTTTGTTCTAACCAGGGGATTTATAAATAATAATAATACACCCAAAGGGCCTTCAGAGGAAGGCGAGGGGAAGACCAAGAAAGAGACCGATAAATGGTGAAAATGAACCCAGCAAAAGATGAACAAACCCACCAATCCAAGCCACCCGCGAAAAGAACGACAAAGACAGAAAACTATGATGCTGGACGACAATTGGGTATTTGCGACAAAAAGGAGAAGAAATAAAAAAATGCTAAGAGGTTAGACAATCTGAAATACACGACAGGAGCGTTGTTTTTTAGGGGGGGGGGGGGCGCTGTAATAACATACACTTGGTGTCTGTGGTTTTTGCAGCAGTCGCTACATGACCTGGCGAACAATTCTGGCAAACGCCTAGGAAATGTCCGCGGACCGATTTCGATACGCAGACCATGGAGTTGAAATGGATCAACAGGATATCTTCAGCAAACCTTTGTCGTCAGAAGTCAGCAAGACCTTACAAAGTGTAGTAAGTATTAGGAGAAGATCATAAGCACTTTACAGGGTCAACCCAGAGTACGGCATGTCGCGACTACAGGAATGTTGGAGAGAAGGCAGGCAGGGAAGCACCAAGAGGGGGGGGGGGAGAGTGAGCCCTCCGGCTAGCAGACCTATAAGGCCTGCGAAATCACACAGTGATCCTCACCCACATGGTGGCACATTGTGTCATCGGGTGTTTATCGCTTGTGTGACGTCTTGGTGGGGTAGAAAGTCAGTCAGTTGTTGGTGATTGCGTCTACTATGTAATTTGACACCAGTGTTGCCCCTTTGGATGTTTTACATCAAGATTTAGATGTTTTTCCTTGAATTTAGATGGCGTTTTTGACATTTAGATGGTAGATGTTTTCTAGATGTTTTCCATTTGAAGTGAATTTATAAAATCTAACCTAAGAAACAGGATGAAATTCGATCTCTTAAATGCTATCTTGAAAATAAAATTCGGCCTGATAAGTGTAGGAAACGGCTGTTCCACTTATCAGCTCCCTAATTGGGTATTTAAAAAACTTGGAACAGCTAAAGCATACCAGAGTCATTTTGGATCTGATGCTTCAACTTCATCATCCAAGCTAAGTTTATCCTGTGGATCTTGTGAGGCAGACTTCAGTAAAGATGAGGACATGATTCTATAGGGTAAGTCATATCAATTGCTATGTAATTTGTGACTCTTTCCATTTGGATGTTTTTTCTAGATGTTTTCAACGCAAATTTAGATGTTTTTTAAATATTTTTTGACTCCGTTTTGGATGTTTTTTATCAAAGAAAAGTGGCAACACTGTTTGACACTTTGATTTATGTGGATGTTTTTCTTCAAAGCTTTTGTTAATTGTGGCGGTGTCAGTGGCTTAAACGTCGCGAGTCCGACTTGCAATTCCAACGTACCGCGATCGAAACCAACTGTTGGCTGCGTGGATTTTTATCACTGTATGGGGCGTTGCAGGTCGACACAGCCTTAAATGGGTTCAGGATGTATGTCGTGTTTAAGTAAAGACAGCCGGCGTAATGCTGAGCACAATACTCACTTAGTTCCGAGTGATCTGTAAAACTATGGATGCTCTTCCCATTTGCCCTGTGCGCCTAAAGGCTTGAAAAGGGATCTTTACTTACTTTACTCTTTGTTAATAGTGTTTGGGACTTTCGTTTCGTTCCCCTATTTTAATCATTTCTTTCAAACAGGTAGATGGCTCTTGTCGTATATTTAACAAGGCAACACATGAAACAAACAAGTTGAAAGCCACTGAATTAATAGGAATGCTTCACACGTCTGAGAAAGGCTGCAGGAATTGCCAGTATCAGTGCAATCAGGAATGAAGTCATAAGAGAAAAGGTCAGCACACTGCCAAAACTAAACTAAGCAAAGACAACACATACAACAGTTTGATACTAGGCATGCACCAAATAAAAAGAGGTGCATAGAGCTCGATGCGGACCAAGAATAGAATGCGAAGATATAAGACACACTCAACGCCACTACACTGTGACTATAGTCAAGGCGGTTGCAGAATAAGAACCACATCTCACTCGACACCCGAAACTGTAAAAGATCAGGTGAAAAAGACGCAGAATTAAAGAAATAAAATGCTCGAATACAGTACGGTAACAGATTTCTTGAGTTCATAATTATGGATGACCCCGTTAAATAATAGTCCACTACATAAAACGGATCGGCTCTGTGGCTAAGTCGATGCAAACGCTTTGTAATGCCGGGATGCCGGGTTCGATTCCAGCTGCGGGCCATGCGCCTTGCATTGGTTTCGACAGTGGTATCAAGAAAGCCGCCCGTCCAGCAAGCAATGGCAAACTAGTAGACGTAAATTTGCCTAGGCAAATCACACAACAGCCAGGGGCTGTTAAGGTTGGTTCTGCAAACGTCCTGTAAAGGATACGCAACTAACCTAACATAAAACGTAATAAAATGTCCAAATAGCCTTTGACCAAGGGCTTCATCCCTTACGCAGAGGAACGTCCATAACAAGACATAACTGGCGGTATATTTATTATTTCGTGTCGACGTCCACACTTCCACACAGACTTTCCCTTGCCACAATAATCAACAGTTCGATGAGAAGCTTGCAACCACCACACATTACTAAGCAAATACAGGGCTCCGTTGGCACTCATGGAAAACCACACACAAAACCACGCCAAAGCACTTCCCAAGCACTGACAGTTATCTAGCGTGTAAACGTTCCTCAGCACTCGACTGTATTGAACTGCCCTGCCACAGGACTTCCATGTTATCACGCACAGTGGTGAAACTAATTGTTGATTGTGTTCTTGTAGCGCCTATAAGCAAGAACCCATTTTCCTTATAACGCTGTTGCAACCACACCCTCATCTATTATTTTTTTTTTTTTTTTTATTAAATACTAGTCAAACAGTAACAATGGTTTCAGAGTAAGGAGGACACGTAAAATTATTTCAGGAGGATTTAGATTTTTTTTTTAAAAAATGTTAAAATAGTTGGTTAAGCCAGAGAGGCAGTTTGTTTGGACCCATTTTTCCTATAACGCTGTTGCAACCACACCCTCATCTTTTTTATTATTATTATTATTATTATTATTATTATTATTATTATTATTATTATTATTATTATTATTAAAAATTATTTCAGGAGGATTTAGATTTTTTTTTTAAATTTTAAAATTATTGTGTGGTTTTTTTTGTTGTGTGTTAAGCCAGAGAGGCAGTTTGTTGGGCGAGTCTATTACATTCTGCTGCGGTTAAGGATTATTGCATTATAATATCCTTTATTTAGTGGTCTACAAGAGTTTGAACGTACAAACAAGTGAAAGCGGGGGTCCGCGTTAGCGCAGTCGATAGGAGACTCGCTTTTAAATCCAGCGGCGACTCGATGCAGCCCACGAACGGTGTTCGAAACCGGGCGGTTCCCGGGGTTCATCCAGCCTCCTATAGAAAATGGGTACCAGAGTTAGGACTCTGTGGTAAATGGAGGAACGTCGCTGTAGCAATGGAGTTGCGTGCGGACGGCGACACAGGCGGACAGTTTCTTATCAGCTGCCCGTACTGGTAGCAGTGCACTTATAGTTCATAAACGTGTGCCATGACGCTGGTTTACAGCTCCCGATTTAACTTTAACTTTTAAACTAACGTTTAAATTACAAACAACGCAATTGGTGCATGAAGCAAGTCGGCAAGGCACCTGATGATGATGATGATACATACAATTTGCACTCTGTGGGTGATGAGGACAATTATCAGGCCGCCCGCCTTTACTTTCCATGATACTTCATTGTGGCTAACGATTAGTGTATTTAAATGTTTATTTAGCGAATGTCTATCACGGTTTAGGGATTTTTACAAAAATGAAAATGAGTCTTCTAGCGCAACTGCTGTATCCAGCACATAAGTCTTAGAAAGACATTTTTATAAGTCGACCAATCTTGGACCCGATTGGTCAACATGCCACCGGCCACCTTTACTTCCCGAAAATATTATCGTGTTGATGATGCTTGGTTCCTGATTTCCCCGACCCCTGCAATGTCACATTATATTTGAGAAGCTTAAGAGATCACGTATCTGAAGCGTTTGCTTTCATAATTATCTTTATGAATAGCGACACCTCAGAAACCGCGGGGAAGCAGGGCTACCAATGCTGGGTTCCCTCCCCCAAGATCTAGGTTTTTAATATGACATCTTGGGGAAATCTAGGTTTTTTTTTATATTGTTAGTTGCGTATCCTTTACAGGACGTTGTAGAACCAACCCCAACAGCACCTGGCTGTTGTGTGGTTTTTCTAGGCAAATTTACCTTAAGTAGTTTGCCACTGCTTTCTGGACAGTCGGTTTTCTTGATACCAATGTCGAAACCAACGAAAGGCGCATGGCCTGCAGCTGGGATCGAACCCGGCATTTCCAGCATTACGAAGCGTTCGCATCGACTTAGCCACAGAGCCGACTTTTTAAAATATATCCTTATATAAAAGTAGTAAATGTTTCGTTTCGTGAATTTAAATTTGGTACATTTTAACAATCTGCGTTTTTTAATTTTGTTTTTATGTTCTTTGTCTGTGTATTGTTTGGGTTTTTGTTCAGCTCAGCTGGGTTCTTCTAAAATATCACATTGGCACCCCTGCGGTGGAGCACTCGCTTCACACATACCTGCTAGTCTTAAAATCGTACGTTTGAATTCGCATCCGTTAGAACTAGGGCTGTACCGAATATTCGCTTCGTATTCGCTTCGGGGCCGAATAGTGGACCTATTGACTATTCGATATTCGGCTGAATAGTTGCGGTCGGGCCGAATACGAATAGTAGTTACCTTACACCCGCTTCTGCATACATATGGAACAATTGGTTTTGTTAAAAGCTAATGCAGCTTTCCTGCATTAACTAAGCTGTCAGTGACAATTTCCAAGTTTAGTTACTTGTTATAATACTTAGGATTCTTTTATTCCTAGTTATTAGTTACCACAGGCTGACTGAAGGATGCAAAACATAAAATGTTTGTAAATGTTTACTTTTCTGTACGAATACTAACTAGACATGGAAAGAATATAAACTCCGGCCACATCTAAGTCGATAATATGAAAATCAAACGAACGAAAACATATAAGTACTTTGGCGCAAACTTCAACTATTCCAACATGCTGAGAGAAGAAATACAATCTAAAATACAATCTAGAAATAAAGTATACTATGCCCTTCAACATCTGCTAAAGTCAAAGTGTCGGTTTCGCAACACCAAAATCAAAATATATATTTAAAAAAATTGATAAGAGCAGTCGTTTTAAATGGTTCTGAAACTTGAAGCAGAAAAAAAAAAGAGATGAGGCCTTATTACAGGTTTTCGAAAACAGTCTTACGACAAATCTTTGGACCGATCAAAGATGCCAACAGCGGGGAATGGAGTGTGAGAAGCAACAACGTAACACATAATCTGTTTAAATCATCATTGATCACTGGCATCATGAGAGCTAATAGACTAAAATGGTTGGGGCATTTTGAAAGAATGTCAGATGACAGAGAAGTAAAAAGTGTATACACCTGAGAGAGAAATGGGCATAGACCACGAGGCAGACAAAAAAGAAGTTCGAGAGATAATGTCCAGTCAGACCTGCAAACAACTGGTGTCACAAATTGTGAAGAGAAGGCCAGCCAGACAGATTAATGGAGACGAGTGATATCTGCAGCAGTAAACCTGAAGGGCTCAGAATGCTAAAGAAGAAGATGACTATTATGTGCTACTTTATGTGAAGTAAAAGTTCAGCGTACATTTGACACTTTCTATCCAAAACCAAACCCAATTACCCTCCCCACACGACAGCAACAGATCACTGTATTTAGACTGCGTACTGGACTGTACATGCGGGATTCTCGTCTTTGGGGTGCTAGTCCTGCGGACGGCAATCCTGAAGAAGACCAACTACTACATCAGAAGAAGCGCATCTTTGAAAAACTGACCTGGGCGTTTAGGCGGACCTAGTGTAAAATGGCTACCCGGTCATGGTAAATATGGGCGGCCGGCGTGGTGATGACCACGTCAACCATCAGGTGCTGGTTGGTTTGTACACATGTGGGATGGGGGAGGGGGGAAGGTCAGTCCTAAATGCAAGATGTACCTACAGCTTTTCAAACACTCTCCCTTTCTCTCTCTCTCTCTCTCTCTCACTCTCTCTCTCTCTCTCTCTCTCTCTCTCTCTCTCTCTCTCTCTCTCTCTCTCTCTCTCTCTCTCTCTAAAACTATATAGAATAGGGTATAAATAATTGTCTTAAAAAAGTAAAGGTCTCTTTTCCACGCCTTTTAACGTTTAGGGCATATAGGGCTAGACCTATATTTTATAGACCAGTCGGCACAAGATGGGTAATGTGGTCGCCTTAACTTCCATGGTCTGCACCTGGTACCCATTCAAGGGTGGGTCGACCTGGGAGTCGAGGTTATTTTGAAAAAAGTCCGGCTCTGCCAGGAAGCGAACCCACGTCCTTCTGATCCGCACGCGAGCGTCTAGCCGCTAGGTAACGGTGACTCTCCTAATAATGAACTTTAGGACTCATTACATTGTGCCTTTCCACGAAAATCTTCTCATTCACACATTATTTCACCTTTGCAACTTTTAGTAGTTTCATCGTAGACAAGAACAACACATACATTATTAACGCCAAAGAAATGGACCGACCTCAATTACTGCATGACTAAGTCATGCCAATTTTACAGAAGCAATGGTCATCACGCCATACAAATACACAACAATTGCCGGAAGACGGCTGAGTTTCAGAACAATAATATATTATGTCGCATGTGCTGCCCATACAGAATAAAACAGTTATAGTTTTTTTTTTTTTTTTAACAAATTAATATTATCTTTACTGAAAGATGATCTCATCGATCGTCTTCCTCTTCTTCTTCGCGCTCACCAGCTGTAAACTCTGGCGGAAAGTTCTGGTTGTTCATCCACTTCTGGACTGCAGTCCTGTTCCACAACCTGAGTGTTGCGTATGCATCCCTTTTACAGATCTGACTCATTTGTATGCAGACTACTGGTTCTTTGCCTCTCAGGCAGATGCACTCCTCCGACTTCTAAAGAAGCTCCCAAACAGTCGACTTTTACGACATGCTTTTGGGTAGGCATTGGGTCTATTCTTGTTGAACTAAAGCACAAGAAATACGTATATTATAGATGACTCTACTGACAATACAATACAAAAAAAAAATTATTTTAAAGCAATGTAGGTTTACAGTATTACATTTCTGTACATTACTACTCTTGAAGTGAGAGAGTCTCCGTGGCGTAGCGGCTAGACGCTCGCATGCGGATCGGAAGGTCGTAGATTCGCTCCCTGGTGGAGCCGGATTTTCTTCAAAAATGACCATGGCTACCAGGTCGACCCAGCCTTGATTGGGTACCAGGGGCGTTCCTGCTACCCAATCAGGCGGCCGGAGCGATGCTTACCACATTGCCCATCGTGTGCTGTTGGTCTTAAAATTTAGGTCTAGCCTTATATACAAAACACGCCTGTAGGGCGCGAAAAAGGGCCCTTTTTCTACTCGTGAATTTCAGTTTCTTTTGACGGATTTGTAAAATAAATTAAAATATGTATGTATTATTCAGTTGTAAAGGATTTTATTTTAATTTTGGCCCCAAGCCACGCTGCTGCACATAAGTATTAGGAGATTTATGTTTTCTGTCTGTTCGGTTATCAGTCACAGCCCTGATCCGGACGACGGCTACCAAAGGAAGTGTGTGTGTGTGTGTGTGTGTGTGTGTGTGTGTGTGTGTGTGTGTGTGTGTGTGTGTGTGTGTGTGTGTGTGTGTGTGTGTGTGTGTGTGTGTGTGTGTGTGTGTGTGTGTGTGTTGTGTGTGTGTGTGTGTGTGTGTGTGTGTGTGTGTGTGTGTGTGTGTGTGTGTGTGTGTGTGTGTGTGTGTGTGGTGTGTGTGTGTGTGTGTGTGTGTGTGTGTGTGTGTGTGTGTTGTGTGTGTGTGTGTGTGTGTGTGTGTGTTGTGTGTGTGTGTGTGTGTGTGTGTGTGTGTGTGTGTGTGTGTGTGTGTGTGTGTGGTGTGTGTGTGTGTGTGTGTGTGTGTGTGTGTGTGTGTGTGTGTGTGTGTGTGTGGGTGTGTGTGTGTGTGTGTGTGGGTGTGTGTGTGTGTGTGTGTGGTGTGTGTGTGTGTGTGTGTGGTGTGTGTGTGTGTGTGTGTGTGGTGTGTGGTGTGTGTGTGTGTGTGTGTGTGTGTGTGTGGTGTGTGTGTGTGTGTGTGTGTGTGTGTGTGTGTGTGTGTGTGTGTGTGTTGTGTGTGTGTGTGTGTGTGTGTGTGTGTGTGTGTGTGTGTGTGTGTGTGTGTGTGTGTGTGTGGTGAGTGAGTGAGTGTGTGTGTGTGTGTGTGTGTGTGTGTGTGTGTGTGTGTGTGTGTGTGTGTGCGTGTGCGTGTGCGTGTGTGTGTGTGTGTGTGTCGCGTGACAGCAGAGCACCCCTCTGGTACTGAACCTGCCCACATCTTGTACACCTTTATGTAAATGAGCTATTTTCAAATCTTGGAACTTTTATTGAAAGTCCATAAATGAAGAGTCCTTCTTTTGTACTTATCGGTCAAGATGTCGGAATAAGTACTCAATTAGTTCCTAAATCTATTGGGAGTTATGATATGAATACACTCACACTCACAGGTAAGTGATTTCCAAGAGTAGCGCGTAAAGGAAATGAGATGCTCCTAAGATTGTTGACAGCCAAATTATCAAAGATGTCGTTGGATTTCTGGATCAAGATGAAAGAAAAAACAGACAGTAATGGCAAGGGCATCCACATAACTAACACTAGGTCAGATCTTGGTAAATCAGCGGTTCTTAAAATGTGTCATATTTATCCCACTTCTTCGACCGGTATGACTCATGGCCTTCGCTCAACCTTATAAAAACAGGCAACTGATACTGCTCAGATTTTTCTGGAAATAGTCTGGGAAAGAAAGGCGATGAAACGGTAAGTTAAAAGTGAACGACCTTTTCTACAAGTTCAGGCGTTTGGGGCATATAGGGTTAGACCTATATTTTTAAGACCAATCGACACTCGGTGGATAATGTCGCCAGCATCACACCGGCCGAATTTACTTCCTAGGTCTTCCCGCTTCTGTATCAAGTCATACGTATGCGCGAGCGCAGGCATACACATACACACACAGTCAGAAAGGCAAGTAGGCAAACGGACAGGCGGACGGACAGACACACAGACATACTGGATACATATGAAATTCGGATGTGCATATGGGGTCCTTACTATCCAAATATTCGGCTCCTGATGACCTACTACAATGTCCTGGACAGTAACAGATGCAAACAAAACTTATTCAACCGTACCACAATCGTCAGGACAGATAAACAAACAAAGACATAAATAGTTATCCTCCTTCTTCCAAATCATCGCCCCCCCCCCCCCCCATTTTTTTTTTATTTTTTTTTAATTTTGCTTTTCCCAATTTATATTTCTCCACTCCAATCAGATGACTAAAATGCACTTCCACTGGTAAATATTTTATTTATGCCACTCGATTTATTCGTCGGAACACCAAGAAAAGCATTAACGGTAGATTATAACATAACCTCTTGAACATTTAAGTTAAGAATGGGATAAAATGGTCTGAACTAGTGTGGCCTTATTTTGTTGGTACTGGATATACAGCGGTTAACAGTATGATGGCGGGCACAACTGGAGCTAAGATCAAGTACAGTCATTTTCTGTAGCTGTTATCAAAGATAACAGGAAAGATTGGAAGTGGTGGAAAATTTCGAATATCTTGGGTCACTGGTTACCAACAATGGTGACACAATGAAATAAATTAAACGGCGACTATCAATTGCTCTTCAAAGACTAAAACAACTGAATAAATTATGGAATTGTACAGATAGAATTACAAAGGTCAGATTTTTAAGAGCATGCATCTTTCCCATTGCAACATACGCCTGTGAGACCTGGACACTTACTAAACAAGCGGAACAGCGCATAAATGCATTTGAATATAAATGTTACAGACAGGTTCTAAGAATATCTTGGGTAATGAAAAGAACAAATGCATCCATACTTCAAGAGCTGAATATTGAAGAGGGTTGGCTAGTAAAGACAATAAAAGAAAGAAAATTGAAATATTTTGGTCACTTGAAACGTCATGGAAGTCTAGAGAGAACAATAATGGAGGGGTATATGCCTGGGAAGAGAGGAAGAGGAAGGCCAAGGAGAAGATGGGTGCAGGATGTGGCAGATGATCTCCAGATGGGTGTATCAGACGCAGGACATCTTGCTCAGGATAGGAAGGTTTTCCGGAGTGTTGTTATGGCAGCGAGGTTCCGCGAGGGACATGCTACTGAATGAATGAATGTTATCAAGACACGTTAGAAGTGTGATGAGAGTCCGCTGTGTCGATAATAGAAACGGGCAAAGAAATGGGATAAAGTTGCCCTCTGAGTCACTGGCTGCCGAAAGACAAGTTGTCAGCAGTGTCAAATGTAACAGCCAAAGTGCCGACTTTGTGTTGATTAGCTGCTTTATAAATCCTATCTTGGTATATGGAAGTGAATCATGGACAGTTCGTAGATTAGTGAAACATTAGTTGGAAGCTGCGGAGATGTGGTTTTATAGACGAATGATAAGAATACCCTGAAAGACAAAAAGAGTAATGAAGACGTCCTGAAAGAAACTGACTCATTAAAAGAGCTTCTTGCCCATATCAGAAAGAGTCAATCTACATTCTTTGGTCGTGTAATGACAACACTGCGACAACAGGCATCGCGCCATTTTCTGAATCTACAATTCACACCACCACGTTGGTCACAGTCGAAAAAACATTCCAAATATTAAATCCACGGCTCACAGTGTCACGTCATGCATTCAACTCAGAAGCTGGGCGACGAAACTATATCCTTTCAGTCTACAAATGAAGCCAAAATGCAACGGCCACCGTCTGGCAGAAGCAAAAAATGTGCTTCGGCTCCAGACAGTACCCGTGCCTAGCGTCCAATTTTGACCGGAAAGGAACACTGATATACAGGGAGTCGGGGTAACGTCCTGACCTGACACTGTCCGGGGTTGGCCTGAAGATCTTGGGTTCGAATCAACGTCGAAACTGGATTTCTTTTAAAACTGACCTGGTGACCCCTAAAATGCTTCTGTGTATGTGCGTGCGCATAACTATGCGTGTATGAACCCTGGACTCAATCAACTCTGACCACCAATAATCTATAAGTGAGCTTGCACAAGGAGTCGCTACACAACCGATTTCTACGCGCTCCACTTGTGCATGGAAACTTAATGTCGGTTATCGCCTGCCCAGGCTATCATTATTCCATACAGCATGCATGGCCTGCTTCTAACACGAGCTCTCGCTAAGAACAGTGTAGTGTTCCAAAGTCGTTATGCTCGGCTGCCGATCCAAAGGTCTTACGTTCGAATCCCCACCGAGTCAGGGCTGTGTTTTTTCTCCTCCAAGACTGACCTTTGCTCCCAGGTTGATCTAGCCCTAGGTGGATATCAAGCAATGACATGGGATGTAAAGGCCGGCAGTTTACGTTGGCCACGTCACCAACCGAGGGCCAGTTGGTCTACAAAAAAATAAAAAGTATCGTATGCCCTATACGCCACTGTCGTTCAAATGGCCCTATGCTTTATTAATCTGTTTTTTTTTTTTTTTTTTTTTTTTTTTTTTTTGTAACTAATATCTTTATTTAAGGGACATTTTCCTCCTTGTGCCTTTTTTTTTTTTTTTTTTAATTGACGAATGCTGTTTGTTGATGAAACATCCAATGTTCAATGTAAAAGTAATTTTGTAAAATAAAAAAATAAAAACAATCCATAAGGCACTTGAACAGAAAATAACTACATGTGAAATGCGCTGTCTTCGCAAGGTCGCTAACAACACAAGAAGAGACAGAGTTACGAACACCAGCATTAGAGAGAAAGCTGGAATAAGATCATGCCTTGATTATATTTAACACACACAAAATGAAATGGTTCAGCCATCCAATGTAAAACTGCAACCAGACCAAACTGCACAAAAGATATTTTACAGCAGAACATTTGGGCGGAAGGCGAGAGGAAAACCAAGAAAAATATACATAAACGGTGTAGCTGAAACCTGCAAAAAGATGAACAAATCCATCACTCAAGCTACCCGTGAAGCGAAAGACAAATAAAGAAAACCACGACACTGGGCTACAACCTGGTGCCACCAACACGACACAGAAAGAAGAAGACCCCGTGTGTCGCAATTTCCAGTTGTTCTCAGTTATTATTTTGACTCTCACTGCACTAGAAATTAGAGAGAAGGAGTGGGCCACAATGAATGAAACTGGTCACGCCAAGGAATAAAGCTATGACCTCCGGGGGTCAGGACTTTCAGACTGTCACAACTCCTAACATCTGTCGTTGGATTACCTTGACCGTGTCAAAGAAAGTGCAAACACAGCAAACATCCACGCATGCTGGTCTTAATCACAAGACCGCAGCTGTCGCAGCAACGCACTACCCAGGGTGCCAGCTTGGCGGGATCAAGATTCCGAATACTGACTGTGAGTGCAGGGTGCCAGTATCTGTACTGAGAGTGTGACTCTTTTGTTGCGTTGATGACATACCGGTTACTATGACTTCAGACGTATTAACATCCTCGTGAAATATTGATTAAAGGACTTAGTGTAAACAGCAGGACACAGCGGTAAACGTAATTGCTGTGAAGTTTTGTTTTTTCTTCTTTCTGTGAATACAATGCATAGTCACTTTTTTTTACAATCAATTTAAATTTTACTAATCGACTGCTTTAAACATTTTTTTTTTCAATTTTAAAAACAACAAACACACATGCAAAGTATACTCAACTATTTTCTACGTTCGTACTGAAAGGGTGATTACTGCGTTCTGTTATGGTTTACAGACAGGCTGCGATATCTATGCATTTTGTCCCAAAACATGCGATTTCAGCAAATCCATAACTTTTTCATGTGCCCATTTACGAGATGCTTTTGAGGGGGCAGGGGCGTATAATAAATCCATAATATTGATTTAGCGTACGCTGTGCTGTGGTTTACAGACAGGCTGTGACAGCTGCTCCACCTTTTGGCCCAATACATCAGATTTTAGCAAATCCCTAATTCATCGCCTCTTACGACATGCGTGTCTGGGGAGCAGTAGCTTTACTCCATCAAATGGCAGCAAGGGAACTTACTGGCGATCTAACGCACAACTATATTTGAAAAAGAAACATGCCCCGATTATTACACAGAAAGAAATGCCCTTTAAAATTCGAACTTCAAAGCAAACGAGCCAAGCTTGAAGCATGACCTACTTAAGTAACTTATGTCTGAAGCAAGTCTATATGCTTTAGTGCTCAGGTACCCTGACATTAGCAAACTGAAGATGTATTAAAGCAGTTCAATTGAGAATAGCTCAGAAACAATCGGCATTTCACACGATACAAAAAGATTCATTGTCGCCGTGTGGGTTCCAGTGCGCCGTGAGAGGGGTGGGGTGGAAACAACCCACTGCATCACTATTCACAAAATGTTAGTTGCGTATCATCTGTTACAGGACGTTGCAGAACCAACTCCAGCATTTTTTTTTTTTTTTTTTTTTTTTTGGCTGTTGTGGTTTTTCTAGGCAAATTTTACGTTCAGTAGTTTGCCACTGTCACTGAACAGTCAGCTCTTGGCATCTAGTGCCGAATCGCCATGCTGCTGGGATCGAGTCCGGCAGCCCGGCATTACGAAGCGTGTTGGCAACGCTTGAGCAGCAAACGTCAAGTGCACTATCAAGCATGTCACAAAAGTCAACTTATCAGGGATTTGACTCTGAATCACAAGCAAGCCGCGAAAAATGTATGCCTTATCACTTCACAGATTAAGACAGATCGTTGTTTTTTGTGTGTGTGAGCCCCCCCCCCTCTTCCCCCCTAGTCTGTGATTGCGGTTCTTTGCATTCATCATTACAAGAATACCCATGTCCGAATTATACAGCTGTCACATTCTTTGTCGTTTCTACGATTTCCTATTTGTGTGAAAAGAGTATCTCAGCCATACAAGAATAAAAAAAAAATTTTTTTTTAAAAGAGACATCGTCTATCAGAATTAACGTTCCATCAACGTATATCAGAATTACTGCTCCAGTAACGTATATAAGAATTAACGCTTCAGCAACGGATATCAAAATTAGGGCTCCATCAGCGTATATCAGAATTAACGCTCCATCAACATATATCAGAATTAACGCTCCATCAACGTATATCAGAATTAACGCTCCATCAACGTATATCAGAGTTAACGCTCCATCAACATATATCAGAATTAACGCTCCACCAACGTAAGTCAGATTTTCTAACTTATAAGCAGCAGCAGATGTCACATTTCCTGACAATTCCACCTTTGTGACACTGGAATTAGCAAACACACTGCCTTTTACATTTACTTTTGGTTCTGTGACTGGTAAGCCAGCTGTCAAGTAGACAGCAAAACCACCCTCACACCCTTCCCCTATCACCCCCTCAGACGTCTGAGTAAACACATTATTGTCAATGACAAACGTGATGGACACTGGCGAAAGGGTCGCCAATTAGCTCGCCGGTAGACGACTTCGTCATCGGTAAGGACAGTATGTGGATGCGTCTCCTTGGATCGCATCAACACTGCAGGACTCCTTTTTATGCTTCTTGGTGACGTGAAATTCTGAGCACTTTATATGGCGCACATAAACTAGTCACAATTATAACCTAAAGCTCCTCTCTTTGGGGATGCTGGTTGAACGCGACGATTATTTTTCCCCATCGAAGCACCTACCACCTACGTCATGGACTTTGAGAAAAAGAAATTAAGCTCCGCCAAGTGTTCGTGTTAAAGACACATCACAGGAGATGAGCAATGCACACCACAGACGAAGGACTGTCAATCGATCAGTAGGAAATGTCAGTGCACAAGTTGTAACTAAACTCGACATCGGATCAATACGCTTCGTCTCCCGGTGAAGAGCTGCATTAAATAAACTCGTTTCCCCTAGTTGTATCCGTCCACTCCGGTGTGTCCACTGTTTGCATCACTGTTCGTCTCATAAACTAGATGGTTTAACTCGTCAAGCCGCGCTTGTTAATTAACCCCTGTCCAACCTGGCTACTATCATAACTCCGTATAACAAATTATTTTAACCTATCGTATGCCGATAGCGACTTTGTCGCTTGCTTCTCGTAGTTACGATTTTAACGATTATTGAGTCATTTATATTTCATTATATCGTGATGATCACTGCAACTTCTGCCAATCAATCCTCATCGCGCATAGAGGCAGAGGCAGAGACAAACTGTCGCCACACAGTTCGATCCTAAGCCATTCTCTCTGTCTCCAGTTTTGATCTTCGCGTAGCCTCAAAAGTTCGCCTTCAAGTGCCTCTGGGCCTGCCTCTTCCTCGTTGTAATTATGGTGTCCATTGCGTTGCCTGTCCCGGCCGTTTCTCTTTTTTCATTCTGAGAATGTGTCCAACCCACCTCCCTCGTCATTTTTTTATTTCTAAATTTGCATCTTCTAAATCTGTCCTTTGTTATAATCTACAATTGCTGATGTTATCTTCCCGTGTGAACCCCAACAATTTTCTGAGGAGTCTTCCCTCAAAACCTCTGAGCATGTTATCTATCTTTATGTCTGTTTTCCAAGTTTCTGCTCCACACAGGAGAACTTTCCTAACGCAATTTTTGCCTATCCTGAGTTTAGTTTTAGTGCTGTAGATGTTTGATCCCCAGACATTCTGAAGTCTGTAGTAAGCAGCATTTTCCTTTGCAATTCTCTGCTTGATTTCAACCACTACATTTCCATCCCAGGAGATATTGCTTCCAATATAAGTGAAGTCAGTTACTGTTCCCAAACTTACATTATCTATTTCTATAGGTCTTTTACTTTTGGGGCTTTTTCAGCAGTTTTGTTTACTTGATATTAATTCTTAACTCTATGTCTTTTTTTTTTTTCTTCTCTCTTTCTGTGATCTCATATGTCTATTGTTGTAGATGTTCTTTACTTTACCGATGACACATATATCATCTCCAAAGTCCAAATGTTCCAGGTGTTCGAGAAAGTCTCATTAAAGGCCCGTCTGTGTGCTTGCGGTTGCTGTCTTAACAACATAATCTATCACTATGAGAAACAAGAAATGTGACAGAATGCACCCTTGTCGGACTCCTCATGTTACCCTGGAGTACTCTGTTTCCATGAGTCCTACTTTCACTTTGCATTGGTATCCTTCACAGAGTCATTTAAATCTGTTTATAACTTTATCTGATAACCCATACGCAGCAAGGATCCTCCACATCATTGTTTTGTCTAGACTGTCGAAGGCCTTTGCAGAGTCTATAAAGTTTATATATAATGTGGCATTCCATTCTAAAGCTTGTTCCACAATATTTCTGAGAGTGAAAATATGATCACATCTGTTTCTTCCTTTTCTGACTCCTGCCTGATCATCCGACAAAACCCTGTCTATTGACGTCTTCATTCTGTTGTATATCACCCTACAGACTGCCTTTCCGGGTACAGACAATAATGTTATGCACAAAGAAGTGCACGGGCGTTCACGGCACGCTCGGCGGGCAGAAAAATCAAAGAAGCCGGGGTCGCCTTCTCCATGACAACAAGCAGCAAGACGATGGAGGCAATGGCGGTTTTGGCGATAATTCAAGCATTCGTATGGCTAAGAACACAACACTATAACCGCGCGTGTGTACTTAGCGATTCCATCAGCATGATCTGGAAGATACATGGCAGGTTCTGTGCGAAAGCAGTGGATTGAGCCATTACAGAAGTCCACTATGCGTAACATCGTCTTTATCTACGTTCCGCGGCACGCCGGCGTCAATTGCAATAAAAGGGCTGATAAGTTGGCTGGATCCGTTATCACTGCCGAAGGTCAACCCTAAAATCATGCTGATATTATGAATGCCCTTTGAGAAGTGGGAAGGATGGAGGACATTTAAGACAACGATTCCATATATATAGCTCACCAGAATGAAAGACTCGTTAGTTAAGATCGGCATACCCAAAAGCGAGAGACACACCGGACATACAAAAATACTTATCAATCAACAAAGAACAGGCACTACTAGTCACAGGATGCTAGGGATCATATTGAGGAAACGATCTGAGCACCTGTGGGCATGTCGTGAGTGCAATGATCACATCCCAACCAACTAACTCACTAACTAACTAAATAACTGTGTGACTGTAAGTCATCATTCTGACGGTCCAGCGGGCAAGCCGAATCATGTTCCCTGGCGCCATGAGGAAGGTCGTCAGGGCTGGGTTCCCCGCAGGC
Organism: Candidula unifasciata; assembly: GCA_905116865.2. NCBI lineage: Eukaryota > Metazoa > Mollusca > Gastropoda > Stylommatophora > Geomitridae > Candidula > Candidula unifasciata. Next base: position 21,849 of record CAJHNH020004106.1, on the reverse strand, counting down.
TTTCTCCCAGTTCTTCATCCTGACAGTTATTCCGTCACCTACATCTAAGACATCCGGATCTCCACGAGTAATATTCATATTTATGTTAGTCTCTGTTTCTCATGCGGTATTTTTTTTTTTTTTACAGTGTGGGGTTGCTGGCCCCATGTCCAACCCCTCTAGGTCGCTTCCTACGAAATGCTGAGATGATGAAGTGGTCCTATTCTTTATAGCACAGGGCACCACACAGTGAAACTTTTCCCGCCCCAGCCATAAATTAACTTAGCTCTCCTGCTCTATTTCTAATCACTCATATTATGCCCATCCCTCTGCTGCTGTCGGTCCCAAGCCCGGATAAGAAAAGAGAAGGGTTGTCTAGTCTTCGAATCCGCACCGGTGAGGTATTTTTTTTTTAAATCACTGACACTGTCTCTCCCAGGTCGACCCAACATAAAACAGGCATAAATAAATGTTCCAGAAGCAAATGCGATCGGGTTGGTGTTGATCCCATAACCCCTGCATGCTACACCGATGGGTCTATGCAAATATTAATCTAGCAAAATGTATTCTATGTGAAACAAGAGTAAGAAGGGTTCTACACTTTATTTTACTGTCACCAGAACGACAGCCAATACCTGCTTTTAATCTCCCAAGTGAGTGTTATAAAACAGTTACTTATTTGTTACATGTAGCCCGAGAGCAGTGACAGACATAATGAATCAAGAGAATGTACGAATTGCGCTAAAGTAGCAACCGTGTGTACACGACGCATTTAGAAGTTCCTGCGGCAGATTCGATAACTCATTAGCCTACTTTCAATATTGCCAGTCAGTACAAACTGCCAGAAAGGAAACGTAAGCAACACATTTCCTAGTTCAAACTCAACATTTGAGACTTTAATTAAACTAGCCCAACTTAGAAATCACCAGTTAACAAACTACTTAAGCGATACATTTTTAACCTATGCCTCGAAAGCCTTTTTATCTCTCAACAGAACTTACGACAGTGCGTGTGCGCGCGTGTGCATGTGTGTGTGTGTGTGCGTGCGTGCGTGCGTGCGAGTGTGTGTGTGGTGCGCGTACTCTCGGAATTTCACCAACGTTACAGAAAACACCAGAATTACGTTAACCACGTCACCCACTTCCTTCCAACTGCTCTATAAAATGATGAGCCTAGCATCATATGACCGAACATCGGCGACCGGTTCAGCGACATGGTCGCCCATGGCTAGCTGGCAGACGACTTCGTCACCGGTCGGGACAGTATTTGGGTCTGTCTCCTTTATATCGCATCAACACTCCAGGAGTCCTTTTTATGGATCTTGGTAGCGGGCAATGCTAACAGCTATTTTATGTAGCGCACATAACCTAGCCACAATTATAACCTAAAGCTCCCCCTTCGGGGATGTTGGCTGAGCGTGATTTTTTTTTCAGCAAAGCTCCTACCTACCTCGTAGGATTTCATCTAAATTACGTTAACCACGTCACCAACTGCCTTCCGACTGGTCTATAAAACGAGTTTAGCCAGATATGGGTTAGTTCGAAGTTAGTCTCCCCAAATAGAGATCACTTTTCATTCACACGTTTATTAGGCTGGTCGACTTTCGTGGAGGTTACGGGTGTGTCCTGCCGTGTTGTTTGGTTTCTGCGATGTCTTGCATTTGCGTTTTCATTCCGAGAAAGAGAATGCCTGTGACATAGGTTGCAGCACTCTCGCGGGGGGGGGGGGGTGGGAGAGGGGGTGTTGGACCCAGTTTCATTATGATTTTGGAGTGTTAAAAGCGCTGGCGTGCTGAAATATACAACATCACTTAAAGATCATCTTCATCACACATCGGACATGACCATATGTGCTTCGATCTCCTCCTGAGTATGTCTCTATGTGTTTTAGGCTAACAACCCCCATTCTGTTCTGGCTGATGCAACAACGGGTTTCCTGTCTCGCAGCTACGACTGGTACACACGTGGAATGCAGTCTTTTCAATGAAAAATCATTTTCCACGAAAGTGAAAGCCTCACAGCGTTTAGTCTCTCCTATGGCACTGATGATCTCTCTCCTGTTCACAGAGGGTCCATACCTGACGGTAGCACTGGCAGCCAGGCTGTCTGCTCTCTCACTGCATCTCACACCAGCATTCCCTGGGACAAAAATGAAGATGATTTTGCGAAACGCCGTGTGCGTGTCCTCCTTGCCGATGACGTACAAGCACAGTTGGAGTGATGCGTGTGACGACATTGGTGATCTTTTTACTTTTCTTACATGTGGAAATTTATAGAACACCCTGTAGAGGCCATAGTGTGTTTACGACGCAAGTAGAGGTTCAGGCGGAAAATTCCAGTACATTATTTGTCTCCTTTCAATACGGCCAGTCAGTGCAAAATGAAAGAACGGAAACCTGAGAACACATTTCCTAGTTCAAACACAACATTTCAGACTTTAATTAAACTAGCCTAATGTAGCAAATCATAACCAAACAAACTACTTAACCGATATATTTTTAATTTATACCTCTGATGTCTTCTTATCTCGTCATAAAAATGAAGACAGGGTTTCCCCCGTGTGGGTTCCGGGGCCCTATTGTGGGGGAAACAAGAATAGACCCACTGCCTCCCCAAAAGCATGTCGTAAGACTGGGGAGCTTCCTTTGAAGTCGGAGTGCATCTGCCTGAGAGGCAAGGAACCAGCAGTCTACATTCAATTGAATCAGATCTGTAAAACTGATGCACACGCAACACTCAGGTTCTGGAGCAGGACTGCAGTCCAGAAGTGGACGAACAACCAGAAATTTACGCCAGAGTGTACAGCTGGTGAACGCGAAGAAGAAGAAGAAGAATACAGGTTTTTTTTTCATTTTTTCATTTAGCTCCTTCAGTAGCAAAGAAAACTGAACAACATTTCTAGGCGCTTCCAAATATACTATGAAGTTCTTCTTGACCGAAATCGGCGAAAGATTAGGCCTTTGTATCGTCATAATATGGACAACCCCCGTGAGAATCGCCAAACAGGCAATGGTAAAGAAGGGAGAGGAAGTGGGGGGGGGGGGGGGGGGGGGGGGTTTAAAGAAACCAGGTCGTGTAAGAGAAACCCTAAGATGACCGTTCCAGAACATAGATAGAATTGGATAGGATAGCATGGAATAGAAGACTAGACTGTCAGTCCTAGGGAATAAGGAACGAAAGATACAACAGAATGGAATGAAAGACTAGACTGTCAGCACTAAGGGATAAGGAACGAAAGATACAACAGAATGAAAAAAAAAGATTAGATGTCAGCCCTAAGGGATAAGGAACGAAAGACACGACCGAATGGAATGAAAGACTAGACTGTCAGCCCTAAGGAAGGAAAAATGAAAGAAATGACAGAATGGAAAGAAATACCAGACTGTCAGACCTATCAGCCCTGTCAACCCTATGGGATTAACAACGAACGACACGACAGAATGGAATGAAAGACCAGGCTGGGCCCTATAGGATGAACAATCAACGACACGATGGAACGGAATGAAAGACTAGACTGTACGCCCTGTGGCGTGAACAACCAACGACACGATGGAACGGAATGAAAGACTAGACTGTACGCCCTGTGGCATAAACAACCAACGACACGACAGAATGGAGTGAAAAACCAGACTGCGCCCTATAGGATGAACAATCAATGACACGATGGAACGGAATGAAAGACTAGACTGTACGCCCTGTGGCATGAACAAGCAACGACACGATGGAACGGAATGAAAGACTAGACTGTACGCCCTGTGGCATGAACAAGCAACGACACGATGGAACGGAATGAAAGACTAGACTGTACGCCCTGTGGCATGAACAAGCAACGACACGACAGAATGGAATGAAAGACTTGACTGTAGCCATGTGGCATGAACAACCAACGACACGACAGAATGGAATGAAAGACTAAACTGTAGCCATGTGGCATGAACAACCAACGACACGATGGAACGGAATGAAAGACTAGACTGTACGCCTGTGGCATGAACAACCAACGACACGACAGAATGGAGTGAAAAACCAGACTGCGCCCTATAGGATGAACAATCGATGACACGATGGAACGGAATGAAAGACTAGACTGTACGCCCTGTGGCATGAACAAGCAACGACACGATGGAACGGAATGAAAGACTAGACTGTACGCCCTGTGGCATGAACAAGCAACGACACGATGGAACGGAATGAAAGACTAGACTGTACGCCCTGTGGCATGAACAAGCAACGACACGATGGAACGGAATGAAAGACTAGACTGTACGCCCTGTGGCATGAACAAGCAACGACACGATGGAACGGAATGAAAGACTAGACTGTATGCCCTGTGGCGTGAACAACCAACGACAGGACAGAACGGAATGAAAGACTTGACTGTAGCCATGTGGCATGAACAACCAACGACACGACAGAATGGAATGAAAGACTAAACTGTAGCCATGTGGCATGAACAACCAACGACACGACAGAATGGAATGAAAGACTAGACTGTACGCCTGTGGCATGAACAACCAACGACACGATGGAACGGAATCAAAGACTAGACTGTACGCCCTGTGGCATGAACAACCAACGACACGATAGAATGGAATGAAAGATATGACTGTACGCCCTGTGGTATGAACAACTAACGACACGATAGAATGGAATGAAAGATTAGACTGTACGTCCTGTGGCATGAACAACCAACGACACGATGGAACGGAATGAAAGACCAGACTGCACCCTATGGGATGAACAACCAACGACACGACAGAATGCAATGAAAGACTAGTCTGTGCACCCAATGGCATGAACAACCAAAGACACGACAGAATGGAATGAGAGGCCGTTACAGTAAAGCAGCATGGTGTCACCTGCAATCCTCTGCACGTTAGGACGAGAATTATCTAAACCAGATTATATTTTAAAGGGGCTTTTTGTGGGGGGGAGGTGCCTCTACTCACCACAAAGTATCTAATAAAAACTACCGTCACGCATTACGAATGTTGCTATGGTTGATTGAAAACAGTAGGTACAATTTCAAGTAACACTGCAAACTGTAAAAGTCAGAAGACAGACACAGGACGCAGTGGACGCATTAGGACGCAAACTGCGTTTGCTAACTGTGTCTGCCTATCTGCTATATTATAAGGTAAAATCTCCGATGGAAGGGGCATGAATGGGCCGAAGGCACTGGGTAAACTTAGTTGTTCTTTTTAAATGGGACAGTAGGCAGAAGCATTAAAAAATCTATGGTTATGTACCGGCAGGTAAATCAAAGTCAACATTTTGAGAGCATGCGCCTTACCTGTATCAACACCTGGATGTGAGTCGAGAATTATCTCGCAGTTCTTAAGGGGAAACAATGTGCGCTTCTCAGCTGAAATGCTACAAAAAGATTATCACAATGCCATGGATAGAGAAGAATAACAATCCTGGCATCCTAAAAGATCTGAACATCAAGAAAGATTGGCTGCTAATCCGCATCTTGTCTCGGAAACTGAAATATTTTAACCACATTTAAGACTCTGGGGGGGGGGGGGGCGAAAAGGGGGGTGGGGTGTAGAAGAACACATGATACCGGAAACGGGGACAGAGACCGACCAACGTGAACATGGGAACGGAATAATAAGTAGAACCTTGGACAAGAAAGTGCACGACACGGGACAGCTGGAAGACTGTGAAGACGTTGATCAGACCAGTCGTGTTATATGGCTCTGAAACTTGGAGCACAACTCAAAGAAATGAAGGGGGTGGGGTGTAGAAGAACACATGATACCGGAAACGGGGACAGAGACCGACCAACGTGAACATGGGCACGGAATAATAAGTAGAACCTTGGACAAGAAAGTGCACGACACGGGACAGCTGGAAGACTGTGAAGACGTTGATCAGACCAGTCGTGTTATATGGCTCTGAAACTTGGAGCACAACTCAAAGAAATGAAGCCTTATTACAGGTTTTCGAAAACAGAGTCACACGACGAATCTTCAAACCCATCAAAGATGCAAACAGCGGTGAATGGAGAGTGAGAAGCAACAATGAAATTCATAATCTGTTTAAATCACCACCTGATCACTGGCATCATGAGAGCTAATGGACTGAAATGGTTGGGGCATTTTGAAAGAATGTCCGATGGCAGAGAAGTAAAAACTGTATACACCAGGGAGATGAATGGTCGTAGACTACGAGGCAGACCAAGAAGACGATGGACAGATAATGTCCAGACAGACCTGTAAACACTTGGTGTTACTAACTGGAAAGAGAAGGTCAACTAGAGATATGAATGGAGGCGGGTGATTGCAGCAATGAACCTCAATGGCTCGGAATGCTGAAGAAGAAGAAGATCGTGAAGAGCGACGTTCTGCAAAGAACCTGTTAAATGAGGAGGTTAAGGCCGTGAACGTTTGTGAACCGCTGATATGGATAATGACACCGCCAATTACATTACACACTTCACGACAGAAACGCTGCATTCCGAAAGCCTTAAATTAACAAAACAAAAACAAAAATACAAGCGGAAGTTGAAACGAAAATGCCCCCACCCCCCATAAACAGCGGCATAATTGACATTAGGAGTAAGAAAAATCTTGGAGCTCGCAGTCTATTCATCCGTTCTGTTCGGTGTAATGTTTTCCATATATGGATGGATTCCAACTCAGCATCTCTGACCTCTCTTATCAATGTTCCTCTTCGAGTTTCTCTTGGACGTCCTCGTGTCCTCAATCCATTTGCTCCCCATTTCAATATAAGGGAAAAAAACCATCTCTAATATTTATACCAGTTTTTGTGTCAAGGAATGTCGTTCCGTCCATTAAAGTGTGGATTTCCGCTGTCATTTGCTATTACAGTTGAAAGCCTCCCTTTATAACCAAGCTAGTCTAACAGGTTCCCTATCGGAGAAGCTGTACATTTTAATACAATTTTGTCCGTCATTTCTCAGCTGGCCTGAATCTGTGACATCAGGCCCCAGCCACAGCGGTCATTTGTCTCCGTGACATCTTCGTAATCAAGTGCACTGTCGACTGGCGCAGAGCATCATGAGTTTTCACAATATGCGATCTCCAACTGCATTTATCAGTTCATGTGTCGACAGCATTCTATGTAATGACAAACGGATGTCGGAAATCTTCTTACTCCCCCCGCCACCAACTCTATCTAACTTTCCACAAATCTTTCCAGTCGTTACAAAATGTTCCAGTGTCCATTTTCTCACATTACAGCCAAGGAAAAACTATGACAGTCACTTTCTGATGTTTTTGATAACCTGTCTTCGGACTCGTGTCTCTTTCAAAGCATCTGCCTTACTCATTTTGGCTGCCTATGGACTTTTAAGCATACTTATTCACTGATTCACGGCCAATACGTTAAAACTGAAGCTATATAGCATGCCAGAGTTTATTTTATAAAATGTCATCTTTTAACAAAGTCTTAACATTAAGCCAGGCTAGCAAAATAAGTCGCCCTTTTAATTTGCTATCAGGGCTGCCGAAGTTGGCACTTTCATACAAATTTGGTACTGTTTGACCCTTGTCGAGCAAAATAGTACTTTTGGTGCTCCGCCCGATGTTTTGGTACGTTTCAGAAATTTTGCATCAATATTTCAAATATTGGCATTGTGTGCTAGTCCTAGTAAGTCGTGCTGAAGGAAGACTGGCGACAATTATGATAGTGGTCACGAAATTGTCCAGCCAAGTTAGAGAAGAACGTTATAAAAGAATATAACTAAAGAAGGGAGGGAAATAATAGTGCAAGATCAACCACCAAGTGCTGGAGGGAAAGAAAAAAATCCTAGGAAATTGTGGTTCACAATTTAAGAAGATAAATGAGATCAAAATCGTTTTCCATTAATATCAACATTTATGTTGAGTCTTATGGTATTGCCTAATTCTTCTGCAACTGCAGTTTTCTCTCTGCTGAACAATATTAAGTTTAGTTTTTTTTTTTAAATATCACTCTTCTTTTAGCCGGCTCTGTGGCTAAGTCGATGCGAACGCTTCATAATGCCGGAATGCCGGGTTTGATCCCAGCTGCAGGCCATGCGCCTTGCGTTGCTTTTGACAGTGGTATTAAGAAAGCCGACCGTCCAGAAAGCAATGGCAAACTACTGGAGGTAAATTTGCCTAGAAAAATCACATAACAGCCAGGAGCTGTTGGGTTGGTTCTGCAACGTCCTGCAAAGGATACGCAACTAACCTTAACATCTTCTTTTAAGACTCTAACATTAAATGCTTTGACGTGATGAATGGCAAAGGCGCACACAAACATAACCATAGGTTTCAACTGAAATCTTTATCAATGTTTTATTTATGATAGAAAGATCATTAATGCAGCACAGCTGGCTATCCATGGGCTACCTGCTAGGCTTCATTACAATAATTTGTGGCTATACAGGAAGAAGACAGACCAGGCATGGAATTGCCAGGAGTGCAGCGATGTCAATTCTTGATCATTCAGGTAAATTCTTTGCAGACATTCGCTCCCATCATCACAGAGTAGAATGATTAGTGATCATTTGCACCTTGATGCCTAGGGTGTCTTTCATTTCCTGTGTCAACCATGCCTTTAATAACTGTGTTGTTAAAGCCACTGACATTTAATATTGTCAAAGTATTTCTGTATTTTGAGACCTAATGAACAAACCATTGACAAATCAACAAATTTGATTTTCAAAGAGTAACAAATTAGAAATATTTTGGTCATTTCAAGTGCCAAGACAGATTAGAAAAAATTTTAGCAGAAGGCATGCTACCAGAAGGAGGGGCAGGGTCCGACCAACACGAAGATGGGCACATGATATAAGTGACTCCTTGAGTATGAAAGAGCATGAGGCGGGACAGCTGGCGAGAGACCGAGTTTCTTTCAGGTAGACCATGATGAGAGCGACATTCTACAAAGGACCTGCTGCATGATAAACAAATTAGACACATAAGACTTTCTCACATCTGCCCTTCCAGTCACACATCTTTCACATGAAAATTGTATTTTCTGATTAATGCACGTTAAGCTGATTTATCTACATATACACTATGATTACTAAGTACAAACACAACGCAACTTATAACACATCGTCACGAAAGATGAGGTTGCAAGATTGAGGACTAAAAAGACATTCTCAAGAAGATACCCGACACTGCCCCATGCCCCAATACCATCCAGTAAGTTTATATAGTAAGTTTTTCCGCTGCAAATGTCACAGAATGACACTGTACATCCCAGCAACAACTGCAGGTTAAATCTGGCTGTGTTGGTGTTATGGGTGCACTAATTATAACTAATCTGGGGTTGAACAGGGTACTTGGGATCTGCCCTGTTGGTATTTGGGATCTGCCCTGTTGGTATTTGGAATCGGCCATGTTGGTATTAGGATCTTCCCTGTGGGTCTGCCCTTCAGACTGAGATTTTTTAATCTCAGGGTGTAAACCTTCAGATACAGCCTAGAGGGGACAAACTGATCGATCAATCCAAAACAACATGACAAACTAAGAGATGATAAAGAGCCCACATACCTAGGAGTCACATCTGATGACAGGTTGACATGAAGAAAACATATCAACAAGGCAGCAACCAAAGCCAGAAGGAAGACAGCAATACTAAGAAAACTAAGTGGAACCACATGGGGAGCCGATGGGAAAATACTCAATAAAGTATACAAGCAGAGCATACTTCCACACTTGGAATATGGGCCAACTGCACGGTGTTCAGAATCTAGTACCACATTAAAGGAGTTGGACAAAGTGCAAAATCAAGCACTCAGAGTCATCACAGAAGGAATGAAATTAACCCCCATATTAGAAATGGAGAAAGCTGGAAAACACAAGCACTGAGAGAACGCAGAGATACAAAGTTGCAAATACAAGCTGTAAAGTTCCTCAGTATGCCAGATCACCTGATGGAAAATAGATTTAAGAACCTAGCTTTGGGACGGTTAAAAAGAAGCAGCTTTATACATCAAGCAAAAAGAATATGTAGACAAACTCCTGACCTTCCAGAAATTGGTTGCCCACTTAAAAGTATTCCGGAATAAACCCCATGGAGAGCAAATGCAAACTAAGGGTACAAATCCAGACATATGTGAAAGGGATATTTGACAAGAAAGAACAAGATAGTGTACAACGCAGAATGGCCACCCTCAGTTTTATTGATGAAGAATACCCACAAGAACAATGGGTCAGTCCTTACAGATGGGTCCGAAGAAAGTGCAGTTAGAAATGGTGGTGCTGGAGTGTACATCGAATTCCCAGATGGTACTAGGGATAAGTCCAGCATACCAACCGGGAAGTACTGCCATAACTATGAAGTAGAAACTCAAGCTATCAAGATAGCATCAGAGAAACTGCTAAATACCAATCTTGGCTCACAGTATGTGGTAATGCTGACAGATGCTAAATCAGTACTTGAAGCACTCCAGTCTAGAAAACTACCAGAATTGCAAACACTGCTATCACAACTCAGTCTTCAGCTAAGAGTCGTAATGCAGTGGATACCATCTCATTGTGGAGTACCTGGAAATGAGAAAGCTGATCAACTGGCAGGGGAAGGTGCGACAAAAGAGCAGCCGGATGTACCAGTCACATATCACCAAAAGAAAAGAATCATTAAATCGATCAGGAAACCACCAGCCAGAACAAGTCATTATCCTCCGCCTCAGCACAGGGCACAACCGATTACATAACCACATGTACACAAAATTCAAGATAGGTGTATCAGCCATGTGCACCTGTGGAAATGTGCCACAGACAGCAGAGCATGTACTCTAGGACTGCACCGATTTTGACACATTAAGGCAAACCTTTTGGCCAGAAAGAACAACAGTAGAACGTAAACTCTATGGACCACTGAATGAACTAACGACAGTGAAATTTATACAAGAGACAAAACTGCTGATATAGACAACTTATTTCAGGCGAACGAAAGAAGAAGAAGAAGAACATGACAAACTTGGCAATAGTGTTCAATGTCGGCATCCAAAGTGGTCAGATCAAAGAGGAATGACTATACAGCTACTTACTACCACTACTAAAACCAAAGACAGTTCCAAGATAAGTAGCTACAGAGTGATCATAATGTGGAACACTACAGGCAAGCTCCTGGAGAATATAGTAGCCCACAGACCGATGTAAATGTTGAGGAAATCAGAGTACCTATGGACGTGTCTGAAGGGCAGTGAGGATACCTTAATAACTCAAAAAGATTGCTGTTTATGAGCCAGTTTTCACTGATGTTCAGAACTGGTAAAACGTAGGTATTTCATGTCTTGCTTCATGGTATTCGCGGCGTCCGTGGCTTAGGTGTTGCGAGTCCGACTTGTAATCCAACGTCCTGCAATCGAAACCCACTGCGGGCTGCATGGATTTTTTATCGTGGTATGGGACGTCGCAGGTCGACCCAGCCTCAAATGGATACCAGGATGGCTGTCCTGGGGAAGTAAAGATGGTCGGCGTAATGCTGACCACATTACCTACCGAGTGCCGATTGGTCTGTAAAAATATGGGTGCTCTTTCCATATGCCTGATGCGCCTAAAGGCATGAAAAGGGATCTTTACTTTACTTTACTTTCCTGGTATTCTAATACCACATCGGTTCAGAACCACAATATTTTTCCCAAGTGACTGTAAAATTGTTCATAATTTGTGCTGCTATTGAATAGAGTCATATTCTCCTGTCTACCTGTCTTGACAAAAACTGACTTTTAAAGATAATTGAATGCCCACATCAAAAGGAGACAATACAATCAATATTGTGAGGGAAACCAAGAAAGAAGATGCTAACAAGTTTGACATCATGGCATTGAAATTGTCTGTGTCATAAATGACTGAAAGTACACAAGACAGAAGGCAGACATGACTACCAACACTGTGTGGCATCGACTATAAGACGAAAAACCTGTATTTGTTTTCTGATGTTGGGCCATCGATTTGTAATGTTATTTCTCCTACATATTGCTCAGACCAGTTTCTTCCTGAATTCCTCTGAACAGTCCCCATTGTTTTTAAGTACGGAGCCAAGGTATTCAAAGTTTGTAACATCTTGCATACCTTTTAGGGGTAAAAAGCCTTTGTTGCCTGCACTTACCATTTGTAATGCAGTGTAGGGCACAGAAGTTGTGAGCCTAAGGACTTAAGGCCGTATGACTAGTTCATACACCATAACTGTTTAGGTTAGGATTCATTTATATGCAATGATCAAAACTGGGTCTTTCACAGACAGCCCTGCGCTTTAACCACTTAGCCAGTTGCTTCTCACACTCGAAATAACAAACCCATTAAAAAAATGTATTACAAAATAATGCTTCGAAACATTTTAAAACAAGGAAACAAATGATATATCACACAATTTACTGCCTGGCATTTTTCACTGTAGAAATGCCTGAGGAAAATGCTGAACATCAAATGGGATGAATTTAGTAGAGGCGAAGAAATAAAATAAATATCAGGGTAACCACTGGTAACAACAGTTATAAGACAAAAAAGAATGTGCTATATTAGACACATAGTGAGAACAAATGGGCAGAGAATCACCAAGCAGGCACTAAATGGGAAATAAATGGACTGAAGATGTTCAGAAAAAACTCTAAAACAAATGCTGATTAGATAACAAAAAAGTGTTCGACTGAACCCCATTGATCATGTTAAAAACATTGTTTGCACTGGACAGAACAGAATGGAGGAACAGACTGTGAGCCCTATGTGACATATAACCACACAAAAGGACACTCATGATGATGATGTTGATATTTCACTGTATCTTGTCTGTGTTCTCTTTATTCAAATTCACAATAGGAAAACACTTTGGAATTGAGATATATTTTGTCAATTGAGTTTTAAGTACTCCTTTCTTACCTTCTCTAATGCATCATCTGCTTAACTTCAGTTGTGCTTGCAAATACTGATCGTTTTGTTTTACTACTTTATATCATCATGTGTTTCCTCTTCTCCGAGGTGCAATTACTGGGTACAAATTAGCTGTACTTCATACAATCTTGTAGGGAAATTACCTGAAATATAAGGCATATATTAAATTTTACATAACGAAAACTCTACTTGTAATATATTGAAACATTCAGTACACCAAATTGTGACATCCAAATACTGGCCAAGAATAATAGAAAGTACTGATCCCAAACACCAGACTTCTATTCAAACAAAAACAACACTGCATAAGGGAAAAACAAGGAAGAAGATTACACTGAAAAAAAGTAAACTAAATATAAAACACTGCATCATTAAACTACTAGTTACTTCAGTAACTAGGAAAACAATGAAAATCTCATCATAAAATGTCTTTCATGCATCAACCATAAAAGAAACTAATCACACAAACAATTAAACATATACAGCTAAGGTAATATCTGCTCTTTGATTACATTTATCTCAATCTAATATTACATTTAAATAAGTTGAGTCTTTTAACATTCATTTATGCATATCATCATCACCATCAAGTGCCTTGCCAGTTGGATTAGGCGCTCTGCATCTCCACAGATCTCGGTCATTGGTATTATGGATCAGTTCCACTGATCATTTTCCCCCATGCAACTGTCTTAAGCCATCCAACATCATTTTTCTTGGGCTGACTCTGCTAACTGTGATCCTTCCAGTCATCACAATATTTTCCAATGCTCCTTTTCTCATCACATGACCAAAGTACTTTGTTTGTCTCCTTCTCATTGTTGTATATAAGTTCTACTTTGATTAGCCATTTCTAGGCAATCATTGTTGTTAATACTAGCAGTAAAGATCAGTCAAAACTCAGCTTTGGAATAAGCAGTCTAGTAGATACTTTCAGCAAGGTGCAAGAGAATATGATTTCTGTTTAATTGCCCACATTTTTTTAAAGGGAAGAGCTCCACCCTGGATGTTTGGGTAGTTACCATTTGGGGAAAGAAACTGGTCAAATGTGGCCATATCTGCTCTTGATATTTACAAGAGTCTCAGAATAGATATGGGACAGTAGTGGGAGCGCTTGATCTTAAGGAAGTTTACAACAATTAAATGATATTGTGATGGCTGCGCTTATGGAGAAGGAGGTCACTCCCTGGCATTCACAGATGGTTGCTCTCTGTCTGGGTACATGGACCTAACAGGCATGCAGTATTACCCCAGGACTACTAAAGGGGTCTGCAATTTCACAGGCTATTTTTAATATGTATACAAGCAGGATTGCAAAGCGTGAAGCACCTGGTGTCAATAGGATACTGTCATGTGTATATAAATTCTTGCATACAGGCAACAGTCAGCTCAAGAGCTGAAGGCTGAGGTGGACAACATGACTGACTTGTGAGCAGAGATGGGTGCTGCCATCAGCTGTATAATTCTTACAGCTGCTGTCCCAAGCCTCACCATTAATTTAGAAACATCACAACAGAAAGCAAACTGAGGTATATGATATGGATATAACTTTCAAAAGAAGCCTGTTCTTTTGGTACTAACTAGAGGCAGTTGCTGCAAAATTTCAAAATGGACTCAATGAACTCAAGATTATGGAAGCAATGAAACAGAAAAACTAACACTATTCATATTGCATTAGCGTTTGATCATATCAATGTCAGTTTTACACTTTAAATGCTTATCTTTTTTAATGCAACTGACATAAAAGGGTCTATTAAGTGTGTGTGTGGTTTTTTTTTTTCAACTTGTTATTTTAACAAGACGGGGGAAACTAAATCATCAGTGACAACAAAAATGTTTTTAAATGTTATTTATGTAACAAAATGGTAGGAAAGTCACTAATTAAACACAAGGTCAACAGCTGTGTTTAAATTAAGCAGATAAATGTGTACTCTATCAAGCGTTTTAAATTCAACTTGGCATGAAGGTTACTTTTCAAGGTTTTTGGAAAAACTGTTCAAGGTTACGGTAAACTATGTAACGATAGTTGTATAGCCAACTTTTATTTTATTTTTAAAATTTAAAAGAATTTAAAAAACAGAGATCTTGATTCCAAAGTAAAAATTAGAAGTTTTGATCTCAAAGTTAAAGTTAAATGTCATGATCCCACATTCAAAAATTAGATACATTGATACCAAAGTAAAGGTCGTGTTGCAATGCCTTGAGGTGTACTGGGAAAGTGGTGCCAGCTGTACAATTTTATAGACAAATCCAAACTTGATGGGTACTGTAGTCAATAATACACCAGCTGCCTTTACTTTCCAAGATATTTTCAGATACCTATTGTTATGCTTGACTGCTCTAGTAGAACACACAACATCTGTATTGTACAAATATTGTAAAAATAAAATTGAAGTCTTCATTACACATTACCACTACACTGGTAAGAAAGCAGCTGTGCTACCACCTCCTTCAACTTCTATAACAACTGTATATTATTACACACACCAAATGTATCATAGATGGATACAAGATAATAAAGCTGTAATCAACTATGTATAACATCCGTTGACATTGTGATTGAATGTTTTCTTCACAGTGCTTTTCAAAGAATTCAGATGCCACCACTATTGTTAAAATCATGTGTTTCCAATCAAGAAATCTTGCGGAATGGGATTGGGGGGGGGGGGGGGGGGTTTAACATTTTCTTTTCAATCTGGACAAGCCAAACTTTCTTTTTTTTTTATTTACCGCAACTTTCAGGTTGACCCAGTCTGAAATAAATAGGTATACGGTAAAGTCAATGTTAAAAGGGTGTGGTGTTTTCCACATGACCCACCAAGTGCTAACTGGCATATAAAAAACAGATCTAGCACCATATGCCAATTATGCTTGAAGGGGGCTTTGCTACTTGCTTTGAAAAAAAACTATTCTGACTTCCATTGATTTTAGCAAAAACCTGATCTTCAGAGTTGAGCTGAGTCAAGAATTGACATCTCAGCACTTGGGGCATTACCATATGCACTCCGTCCCCATCTTTAGCAACCAGGGCAGAGTTCCTATACTAATGGTACCAGCCGCAGTCTGGTTATGTGCCCGTCTTGCCTTGCCTCTGAGTTTAGTGAGCTGGTCAGACCCTCTGGTCCCACCCAGGTGCCTCATTCTCTCCAGGTCATAATAATCTAATCTCTCTTCTGACTTCGTTACTTGTTCCCAAAGGACTTTGACCACATCTGCCTTGTCATGTATCAATTTACCACCCAGTGGTGCAGATCAAGCCAATCTGTCTGCCGGTTCATTACCCACCAGGCCGACAAGTATACTCACTACCAGTGACCTCTCCAGATGAGGACGGAGCATGCATGGTAATGCCAGAGTGCTGTGATGCAAATTCTTGACTCAACTAAACTCAACTCTACTGGTATGCATTAATAATACTGAGTCTCTCATGATGTGTTGCTTATGACCACACAAAACAGTTAATGATCTGGTACACTTGTAGTTTAGCTCGTTGCAGCATCTTCCTGACAAGGATGTCCTGACAGACATTTGTGCTTTCTGACTCTGATCTGCTCTGATACATAAATACTTGGGAAGATGATGTGATTGTTTCCCCTTGCCTTATACACACACATATCCAGCTTTGTTACCTCGGCCTTAAACAGCATTTTCATAGGTTTGGGCAAGGGAAGACTCTGATCTGCTAGGCTGCAGAGTTATCAACTTGTAAAAGTGAATTCTCCAACCTCACAGCTGAGTTTGACATACAACTGTGTGTTGCTAATTCCTAACTACTTGGAAGTGCTGTTAGTAGGTTTCTATTCCCCCTCCCCCCCCCCCCCCCCCCCCCCCCCCCCCACTTCCCCCCGCATGGGAGGGAGGCCTGAGGCAGTACAAAAAGAGAAAGTTGTGGGCCAACAAAGTTTAGCTATATTGCAGGGGCAGTTTAAAGAAGGAATAGAATACCAGTGCTAAAAAAAACATTACAAAAATATCAGAAGGACATTAACCATTTACTAACAGAGTTATATATTTCTTAATATTCCACTACAAAAGACTGCTTGAAAAAAATAGTGCACCTTAGAGCAACAGCAATAGGTTTCTTCGGATATATTCATTGCATTGCACTCTCTCTGTGTGTATGTGGTGGAGGTGGGGCGCAAGAGAGACATAGACTGATTACAAATAAAGGTGTGCAGCCCTCTAGGAGGAACAAACTTTTGAAAACAGGTGAAAATGTGACAAAATTACAAAGATCAGATACCTGTATCACCATACAAGGATATGATGGGCCTGGCGATATATTCATATATATATATTACACGCGTGCAGATATATATATATATATATGCATCATATATATGTGTGTGTGTGTGTGTGTGTGTGTGTGTATATATATATATATATATATATATATATATATATATATATATATATGCGTGTGTTTGTGCATTTCTGTTTTTGCGTGTATAGTGAGGGTATACACAAATACTAATAGATGAGCAGTCATAGAACAGTATTTACTATAAGTTAACGTCATTTACAAATTTAAAAGGCAATGACGATTGAATGGTTACACTTACTGAAGATGGGGGGGGGGGGAGTGTTCAATTTGTTAATTGGGAGCTTTACAAAGGTCTACAATAACTCAAGCAAGCCTGTAAACAGATTAAAACAACAAAACTGATTGCCTAGAAATGAACTTCTTACCGGTCAGGGAATGAATGATGACAAACCACTTGACCCCGTCTCCCAGTTCAGTGACAACAATGGAAACCACAAAAGTACTCGCAAACTTCTTCAAACTTTCGGTCACTCACATTTTGTAGCATCAGATAACAATAACACATCAGATGCCGCGCCGCATTAAAGAATGAACAACCGTCGTGGTTTTGTAAACAAATCTTGCCAGAATTAAAGTACCTGTAAGACTTTAAAACAATCTAATAACCCAACATCGCATTATAAGTTTCATACCGTTACCAAGAAAGATAATACAGGTTACCGGATGTGTTTGTTTATTGTTATGGTTCGATTACTTCTCACTTTAGTTTTAGTGATGACAATCTTAAACAAACACTTAGAAACCACTTGAGATAACACCCGCCCACACTGAACTTCAGCTAATCGTTTTGTGTTTTCTCTATAGAACTGTGCTGAATGGCTTTGCGGTTAACGGGGGTTTCCGGGATTTGCACCTGTCTGATTATTGTCTTTGAAATGTTAATCCTACAGTCTGCAGCTCTGGAAGGGGAAAGGTTGAACATAATTTAAAAAAAAAATGAACACTTAAAGAAAAGGCGCTGGACTCATGGTAGCTAACAACCGTTGACACCACCCCCCACCTTTTTCTACTTAAAAATGTATAAGGGCACCAATACCCTCCCCCTTTTGCCCCGCCTACCCTAATATTTTCTTTCTGTCGGTGCTTTTCAAACGAGACCCTACTCTCTCTCTCTCTCTCTCTCTCTCTCTCTCTCTCTCTCTCTCTCTCTCTCTCTCTCTCTCTCTCTCTCAGAGTGTGTATATGTGTGGTATTCATTTACGTCCCAGCCTCTTTAAAACAAATTACACACTAACTCAGGTATACACCAAAGTATATAGTAATGTTGTCGTTACATTCTTTGCCAGAAAAAAAAGTTTGGGATATTCATGCTTTACTTCATTCTTCTTCTTCTTCTTCTTCTTCTTCTTCTTCTTCTTCTTCTTCTTCTTCTTCTTCTTCTTCTTCTTCTTCTTCTTCTTCTTCTTCTTCTTCTTCTTCTTCTTCTTCTTTTTCTTCTCCTCCTCCTTCCCTTTACTCAACTGACACCCCATGTCTGTGTATGCGCCTGAATGACCACTTCCATAAGACACAATCTCCTCGCACAGGGGTCACGCAATGAGAAGAGGATCACATATGTCCCTTGCGTCATCAATCAATCTCATGTGCTTTTCCGACTGGCGTGTGGGAATCATACTGAGCCACATTTTAGTTTGTCTTTACCCCGCCAGGATTGTGCTCTGTATAATTAACACCATAAGGATTAAGAGAGAAAAAAAGTAAGTACAAACCCCAGAAACTTCATTCAATCGCATAACAGTTTTAGTAGGGCGCCACTTTTTGGTTAAGTGTTGAGATCGGTGGGGGTCTCTGTGGCGATGTGGTCAAGCCATTTGACTCGCGCTTTGAAGGTCGTGGGTTCGTTTCACTGCAGCGCCGTTCAGTTCACGAGTGCAATTTTTACAGGGATCCATGTGGATCGTCGCCGGAGCTACGGGGGTCGTGTTTTGTGCGATATTCTCATCAGGCAGCTAGCTATTTTGTGGAGACAGACTTAGAAATGTGGGGTAAAACCCGGTGCAATGAATTCGATCCTCTCATCTTCAACTTAAGTGATGGGGTCTTCAAATAAACATATACAGCAGTGATCACCATTTTATGGTGCATAAATCTCTGACCTTAATCTTTCGCCATAGTAACTCTCTCGTTAACAGAAACACAAATGTGCACATGAGGTGTGGTTGTTTCATCTTAAGATAGAATACTGGGTACTTCACGGGTACTTTAAAAATTGTCAAAGATAAAATTGCCATATGTGATTATTTCTAAAGCACACTGAAAATATATGATGCCTAAAAAATTAAACTGACTACAATATGTTACAGTCTGCAGGGAATGTTAGATTGAGAAGAAACAACGAAAATTCATAATCTGTTAAATCACCATTGATAACTGACATCACGAGAGCTAATAGACTGAAATAGTTTGGGTATTTATTGAGAGAAGGTCGGATGATCAGGAGAAGTGAAAACACTGATACACAAGGGAGATTAATGATCGTAGCCCACCCCAGGTATACCCAAGGAAGACGATGAAGAAGAGATAAATATCCCCCCCCCCCCCACATCCTCGGCAGAAAAGAAAGAAAGCCCACTGACAAGGAAACCATAGGAATACAATAGCATGTCAGTTTCGATACCTCATGAAACGTCGGGCAAGTAGCACAACATGAAGTAAAAGTAATTCTTGAAAGTGATCGGTATGAATCAGAAGGAGGAGAAAAAACTCTCGTTGTGTAGAGATGTTCGTGATAAGTACCAACTATGAGTCAAGGGCATCATATGCCCATGAGCCACCTAGAACTGAACAGGGGGCTTTTACTAGCTTTCTTAGCTTTATTTTTTTGTCGCCCAGCTTGATCAAGTTTTTATACGTGCATGTTTTCTTTTTTCCCTTGTTTGTTTTATTGTCTATATCCATCACCACATTATATTTTAAAAAATTACTTGACGTCTAGTGATTAAAACCTGTGCATGTCTGCAAGGTTGCCATATTGGCATTTGTTATGCCAGATTTCCACAAATTTTTTTGGCATGATTCGAAATTGAAACTGGACCCCAACCAATTTATTGCATAAGATAAGTGAACTGGCATATTTGGGTTTTTCCTGGCTCTTTCAATCAAGATTTGCTAACATTTGTTTCATGGTTCCCTCTGTTAGAAACACGTGGGGGGGGCATATTTGCTAAAAGCAATTTAGATCCAATAGTTAACAATCTTTATTTTTCAGTTTGACTTTGTTGTGATGGTCCTGGTACGGACAAACAGAGATGTCACGCCATTTTAATTGAATTTATTGTCTTTCTAAACGGATTGTGTTGACTTCGATAAACCACAAAGGCCCTCTGTCATTTATGTTAAACAGTTACTAGAATAAAATGCGGGATATAAAACATAAAAGCCACCACTGATACCAAAGTGATTCAGACTGTTCAGAAACTACTCGAGGAGCAGAAAATAGAGAGGATATAGACCTTAGCTCTAATCAATGATAGATATTATTACTTTTTACCAATGGGCCAGGGTCATCGCAAAAAATGGAAAGCATCTTATGACATCGCAAATATAATAGTAACTGGAAGAAAAAAACATAACCAACGGTCAAAAGATCTTCAGACGGATTAGAGGCAGGCATATTGTTTCAAACTGTTGTCAGTCTGCACTGTTGCACCAAGAATTAGTAGCATATCAAATCATGAAAAAAAATTCGAAAAAAAACAGCGGATGGAAAAAAAAGACTCTGTCAAAAAGCCAGTTACAGCTTATTACAACAATGACTCCTATCCTAGGCAAAGTAATGATAACGTTAAAGGCAGCAGAGTTGCAAAAAAAATATTATATCGCCTGCACTTAATGCAGATGTCTTGAAAGAAACTGATTCATGATGGTAAACTGATTGCCCATGATCAGAAGGAGACAATCTACACTCTTCGGTCATGTCATAAGAAGAAAATAGAGTGCATCGTGGCAGTGGGTAAGTTCGTGGAGAGGTAGAGGGAGGTTAAAGGAGAAGATTTAGGACAGTTAAAAATTATGGCATGGAACATCATCTGTGCCATAATTGATTGAAAGTACACGAGACAGAGGGTTGTGGGTAGACGTGACTTCCTATTTTTTTTTTTTTTATGCTTCACCCTTTTAATCTCAACATATGTTAAAGTGCATACATGTGTACAAGTACTTCAAGAAGCACACAACATATCTATGACACAAAATCACACTGAACCATCAATCAGTCCAAAAGTTCCTACATCAGCTACAGCAAAACAATACTTTCCTACCAGGCAAGAATAGGCAGTATGTGGTGACAGGGGCACACATGAAGTTCGATGAATGTCTTTGTATGACCTTCAAGTGAGACTTCAGCTCTGCCAACTATTTCTGTCGCTTGAAAGCAAATTTGTACTGGGCTGCACATTCTGGAGTCTCCTTCAGTATACACTTCTTTTTACGGGACTTGTCCATGGAATGCAGTTTTGACTCCAACTTCTCAGCAATGATTTTCAACTCTTTGGCTCTGTCTATTCGTTTGGTCAGCTCTCTGTATGCTAAATCTTTTGATTCCATAACAGCCTGTAGCTCTGTAGGGTCCAGGAGGAACTTTCCTTCTTTTAGAGAATCTAAAATTCGGTCTATTAAAGGCTCTGTCCACAAAGGGCTGGTGGTGTGTCAAAAGTACTTGGCTGACATCACAAATTTCGGGCTCAGAGGGAAGCTACATAGAATTCAAGAG